>JAIPRN010002377.1:0-31451 GCA_025469175.1 Geopemphigus sp. TES_GeoC_2020
ATTCACAAGTGTGTATATATATATATATATATGTATGTGTGTGTATTCGAATTCCGCACGTTTCGGTCGTTTCGCGAATCAAGGGCAATAACTAACGTATAATATGTGACGTTGTTTAGAAAGTGCTCGTTTCTCGAGTGGACGAAAAAGAAGAAGAAGAAATAGAGACGAATAAAACAAAAAAAAAAGCGCCGTATACTCGGGACATGCACGTTAAAGACGTCGTAAATATTCCACGAGCAAAAAATAACGGTCCCGAATTCGGAACACTCGACGGTGTAGCTGCACGGTACACTATATTGGGGTGTGAAAGTTTTCGTTTCGTAACTATTGTGTCCGCCATCGTCGTCGACCTCGGGGGCACAGATAAAACAGGTCGATATTATTGTTATCGTTCCATAAATTTCCCGGTGTTTTTAATAACGTGCTCCGGGTCCCTAAGTCTTTTGCCGCTGCCACCGACCAAACTTTCCTTATGAAACTCGTAAAACATTTTGTCCACTGTATATTCGCCGTGTACTCGAGATGTCGTCATTGTTTTTGGCTCGAATATAACTCTCCACACTTTCTACCCGCCATCGGCCGACTACATCTTCCCAACCACACCTCGCTCGGAAGCTAAAATAATAACAACGTTAAACGTCGTCGCCGCGGATCGTATTGCACCATCAAAGGTGGAAATTCTATTTCATTTTCGATTTTCCGGATGAAATACGGTCGTTTATCGCGTTCGTAATCTGTTTGTCGTTTCACGTTCCCGAAATTCATTCGCGAATTTCTTTTTTTGTCCATAATTCTGCGAGATTTCACGAATTATTTGGAACACTAACTGCTGAAATGTATATATATATATTTGAACTGGAGATTTGACAGAAAAATTATTTAATTTACATAAGCGTCAACGCTCTTACTACGATGTAGACTTAATTATTCCCGATAAAAGAACTTATCGAGACTCCTAAGTCTTAACAGTAGACATTTTGGTTTTGAAAACTTAAACAATATCCGTTATTGTTCAACATAGTGACGTTTTAAGTATAAAATATTCCTTTAATCTTATTAACATAAATTCTAAATAAACGACCTAAATTAATAAAAAATAATACGTAAAAAATTCGTTAGTAATTTCAAATTTTTTTTTTTGGAAAATTTACAATTTGTATTTGGCAACACAATAAGTAAAAAGGATGACTGACATAATACATATGTAATAAAAACAACACATGAAGCACAAGATGAGGGAAATCATCCAGCAATGAAACTCTCCGGAACTTCAAAGTTAACGATAAATTTATTTTATATCGACGAGAATTTTTGTCTATGTTTATTTTTGTAAAAAACTATTGTTCCGTACAGGTTTCAATGTTCATTTTCATATATCCTCTTTCATATATGCTGTGTTGAACAGTGTTGACGAAGTTGTTTGGCAAACGTTTTTTTTTTTTTTTAAAAAGAACAAATACGAATATTACCAAAAACGTTCGTTTTAATAAACGAACCCGCGAAAGTTTTGCAAATTAAATGAAATTTGTTTCACGCGCTTTTACGGAAATCAATTTAGCTCTGTCATTTAGCGAATAACTTTTTTTTTGAGACTTGTATAATTCGTGTACGAATAAACCCGTTTTATTATCCGCGACGGTATTTACCAAAACGTCAATGTCCGGATAGTTTTTTTATTTTTTATTTTAGTTAGTAGGCTGGATACGTTATTGCGTTCCCCGGAACCAGAAGTGGTTAAATGGAACAGCAAAAACTCTGTACGCGTTGTACACGATTACGAGAAATAGTAGCGCGCGTTTCTCGCGAAAACTATATTACGAAATCGATATAGAATATATCGGATAGCGAGAAAAGTTCCGCCGTAAACTACTTTCAATCGAGAATTCACCGAACGACGGGTCCGTTCGGTTAAAAAATTCGAAGCCACGAACGACGTAAAGGAATACAGACATTGTCGGCGTATAACTGGACGGGCCAGCGGACGAGAATACGTCATTTTTCGCCCGGTTTCCAACGAACCATTCGATCGTTTCATTTGACGACATTACCGACGAAACGATCGTCAGCCGCCCACGCGGTTGAAAACTTACGGTACATCATTCCCCGTCCGAGAATGCGCTCATTTAAGACGGAAACGATTTTGTTTATACTACGCCGTCGTCTACTTAGCGTAATTAAACCGTTTGCGCGTTCCTAACGCATTCGGTTAGATTCTGAATGACTTAGTAGGTAGTAGAAGTGGGAGCTTACTTGTTTGCCGTCCCATCTTTTGTACGGTTTCCATTCGGCCAGACCGGGTCGCCAATACTCGATCGTGTACTCCTCGGCGTACTCGAGGCCGCGCCCGTTCCCGAACCGTCCCTGCGTCTGTACGCCCGTAATCATGTGCACCGTCTTGAAGTCCACCTGAAGCCATTCGCGGACACCCTGTTCTACAGGCGGCTTAGGGCACCAGCCTCCGCCGGCCCGTTCCACTTTCAACCTGCGGACGACAAAATACCGTTAGTTTCGTGACGCGCGTCGGGTGTAAGTGCGGGACGGTGTACGAGTGCAGCAGTAACTTGTCGTTGCCGTAACGTCGATTTCGCGGACAATGTCCAAACGTCGTACAACGATCGAACGCTGACGTCTCGACCACTTCGAGTCGTTACAAATATGACGAACAATTTACGATTTATCGCGTTCGTCGTTTGAAAATATTTACGAAATGTAATATGAAATCGTAATTTATGGGTGCGCCGATTCGGTAGTATATACGTGAAATATCAACTACTGAAATCGGTAACGTAACGTGTAAGGTCGACGGAACGGTGAAAAAGTGTTAAATATTTTTCGAAAACATAGTACAAAGGTGATAGTTTTGGACGAAGAACTCGGACGACGGAGATATAAGCAGGCGCAAATTGTAATACGATTCGGAAAAACCAGTCGCGGAATTAAATACGTTTGTTCGGATCGTTTTAATTCTCGCCGGAAGTTCACGTATTACGAATACGCTATTTGTAATAACCGTACATTCGAAATGTCCGGTGTAAAATACTTGTACGAACATAATCGGATACCTAAACGTTCTAAAATATTCGATCCCCGGACAATTTGGTGACCCTAAACACAAATCGCTGTTCGTATCCATATCGAATAATGCGGTGTTACGGTGAATAGCGAAACGGGTAACGTTTACTTATAAAACAGAATTTTCGAACGAATTGTCAATTAATATAGAAATAGCGAATGAAAAACTGTAACATTTTTTTATCGTCCGCGAGCTAATCTTCTCGAGATGGTTTTTTGGTAACGTGGCAGTCCCGGGCTCGGAATTGTATATATGGGGGCCGAACGTGTCGTTTGAATAAGATACGAAACCACTCCCAAACGTACTATATATATATATGTTATTCTTATTTTCGGCGTGGGGAATTATCGTACGACGTGGATTTACGTCCGAACCATATATTACTTTTGTAATCGATTTATCAATAATTCGGTATAGAATAATTGTACCAAAAAAAAAAAGGTTACCACGACCCGAGGAGGGTGGTCGATGGTCCGCTGTAGCACCGGTATTTGGGCCTAAACCCGAAATAATTAAACGTATATTATTTAACGCGAAGGATTATGTTACATAATGCACCCGCGTTGCGTATATAAATTGAAGATTATCGTTTTTGATAATATTATTATCGTGCAGTTTAAATATTACGTAATCGAGGTCGTCGAAACGCGCGTATTTAACGGACGCGGTTGAATAATATTTCATCTCTAGGGCGGAGACGCGAGTTTGTAGTTAAAAACGCTTCCGACTACACAAAAGCGGTTTGGTTTCGAAAAACTTTATATTATGTACATTATCGCGATAACGAATCTACTTCTTTGAAATCTGTGTCGAAATTTAACTACACGTATTTCACGTTAATTTAATTTAACGCTCGTACGACAATCCTTCATTTTGCGTAACTTATATCGTATTTTCGTTGGAAGTATTCATAATTTTAATACATTATATATATATATATATATATAGATAACGTATATTTTAAGTGGTTTTGTTGTGCCGAGAATTGTAGGGCGCGAGTACATACAGCGAAAACGATTTTTTTATCGAAATAAAAATAAATTGGAAAATTCTGCGGGACGAAGTTGTCCCCTTTATACCGTTACGAACGTCCGCCCCGTTAGATAATATTAACGGAAAATGGCTGTTACGTGTTTTCAAAGTTGAGCGTAAAAAAAAATTCGAGTCAACCGCTGTTTTAATTAAGTGGATTGTATTGCGCGTTACAAAGGCGAATTATAAAATAATCAAAATAGAACTCGAGCTTGGCGTGCGGTGACGACGGCGACCATACGACACGTCGATACAAAACAAATATAATAAACGAAAAGATATACGCGACATTTCTTAAAGAAGAGGAAAACCAAATAGAAAAGAACAAAATGAATCGACACGCGCCGACACAAATGATCGCTAATAGGAAAAAGCGAAAATAAAAGCGAAAGAAAATCGAACGGAAACCGAACACGTCACTCGAATGTACGAAAATGTTCGGATATAGATTGAGTTGGCGCGCCTAACTTCCAGACTTCCGTACCCAACGAGAAAGGATACGTCTAACTATTCGGGCAGAAAAGCCGAATCGTCGGTACGAGAAAAAATATTACGTATTTATCGAGACACCCTCGTGGGAAGGTTGGTATGTCATTCGACCGCGATACGTGGGCGATCTCTGGTCACGAACAGGCGTTGATTAAGAACACAAACGAATTGAGCACTCCAGTATGTTCGCGTCGTTTCTTTGACGAAAATTCGGCGATGGCTTTAATTTTTAATTATTACGCGTAACGAATTGCCCTAGGAAAACAAAATCGTCGAATAATAATAACAACAACGATAATAAATAGTTATCCCGAGTACGTTCGAATTCGCGGTACATAAGACCCGTTTCTATTTAAACGTGAACGTATTGTTTCGACGCGAGTCACCGTCGTAGCGTATTCGACCGACGGTAATCTCGTCGAGTTTATCGTTACGTTTTGATTGCGCGCGTCTAATTTATTACGTCTAGAACGGTTCGTTATTCCGTTCGAACGACACGGTTACGGTGTACAAGTTGTTATTTTAATATGGTTCTCGCGGGCGTTTTTGTTACAGATTTCGAGCGAGCGCGACAATGTGTATAATTATATTCGCATTAATTATTAATTAAACTGCGATCGTGCGTATGTGTGTGTGTGTGTATTTGTATCAAGAGGGTTAAGTGGATGGTTATTGGTTCGAAATAGATTCCACTCGGATTGGTACATTATTACATTAATTATTATACCGCGTTTAAAGTGTTCATCGAGCACATTTTCTCGTTATTGTCCATATTTCCTATAGGCACAAACTTATATACACACACATATATATATATATACTAATTATAAACTATTAATTAACGTGTTATGTTGATGTTTTCGTTAATTGCTAATTAAACGGTAGACAAATTCGTAACTATTTTCAATATATATATATATATATATATATATATATATATCATGTGTAATTAGAGAGAGCAAAAAAGAGCAAATTGGTGAAATATTTCATAAACAAACGATATTATTAACGGAGTACTTATTGCGCGAGATTTAGCGACGTTGTCGCGACGATCGCCATATTGTTTTATCGATAATAATGTACGAAACGATGTTGGACTAATGGAAACACCGTTCGGTAATCACGGGCGCCTGGTCGAGGACGCCGTTTTACGGGCTCGTGTCAAACTTTCCGTCCGGATTTCAGAGGGCTTTCGACGCCTACCAACACGTACGTATATATACCGTACGTTTACGGTATTGCGGTGTAAGCGCGTGTAGAATTTTAACGGGTTCGAGCGAACGCGTAATGTCACGTAGATCACGCGTCCACGTTAAACTTGTATTCTTGTACGTTTAATACTGTTGCGCGCTGATCCCCGTCGGTGTTTGTATTTTTTTAAGCGCGTTAATTCGCTTCGTCATTGGCGCGAGTAGTGTACCGTACGTGTACGCCAATTAAGTCGACGCACAAATATTGCACTTAGTGATTAAGACGTACGGTGTTCTCGAGTGTTTAAACCAATACTTTCGGTCGATACGAGTACTACGTATACTACGGCGCGTATTACGAGCCGCTCCGGGGAATTTAACGAGACTACGACGTTCGTTGTTTTCGTTACACTTCTCGGGACTATTGTTTTCGGTTCGCGATGAGTGTTTAGATTGAACATGTTCTATAGTTTAATGAAACCCGAAGGCGGCCTTTTTCGGCCACCTGTATTCTGCGATTCGAAAAATTGTGTCGTCGTTATTATCGAGTTGTAATTATTCTGATACGGCCACAACGACCTGAATTCCGGCGCTTCGAAAATATTCTGGAAAAAATTATGTAGATTAAATTACGTTTTTGCGGACGACTCTTGGACAGTTTCTTTGTCATTATTTTTGACGAAATTTCCGCTATAATAATTACTGTAATTGGATTTTTAATTCCGAAAAAATACAATTTAAATTCGGCGACGGAGGTATGAGAAGCGACCTATATAGATCGTACGCGAAACACTTTTTTAATCATTTTCGTTTTTCTAATATGCTTTTCTGAGGAAGACAAAATCTGAACATTTTTTTTTAATATTACATCATTGTTGATTATATAAAATAAATAATAAATTTAATTTGTAACAAACGCTTCGTACCACAGTTTGTGTATTATATAGTACCCACTTTTGTGGTTTTGCATACAATTCGTTCTTTAAAGGCATAATTTTTGAAAGTAGTTATTAGGGCATTTTTATTAGATTACTTTTTCCTTTATTTAGACGAAAAGCGCGTCGACATTTAGAACGCGTTCCGCGTTTAATTTTAAATAATTTGTATTTTTCAAATAATTTAATATGGCTCTAATCATTTTGTGAATTGTTTCCCTAATTTGAAATTTATCGAAATAATATTTATTAATAAATACACGTTCTATGTCAAAAAATTCAAATATGCTTCGAGAACAAAATCGAAATATACCAACTAAAAAAAATCTTATTTTTATTCACAACGTGGCTAAACGTATTTCTTGCTTACCTAATGTACAATACGATCAATTCCAAAAAATATGTAAATTCGAACAAATCCGAACCTAACAGTAATCACTTATGTATATATATTGTAGCCTTATTTTATAATACTATATAAGTTTACTAAAAACTTTGGAATTACAAAACGACGATACGATATCATTATCACGAAATAATAGAATATACGTCAAACATACATCACAAGTATTGAAACCAATTTTAATTAAAAATCGTTATTAATTTTTAAGTTTTATAACATTTTAGTTACACTATCGATTTCTAAAACGGTAAAACACCATAATTTGTAATATTATATTTAGAAATCGGTCAACATTGTTTTATATGTACGTATAAGTTTTATCGGTACGTTCATAAATACACGTACATCGACAAGTATCGAAAAATATATAATTTAAAATATTAATATTATATATATATTTTTTAGTTTTGAAAGACTTTCTATGAATGGTGAGAAGATAATCAACAGTAAAAATGTACTTAATAATGTATAATTCTATAGTAAAAAATATATTTTTAACGTACGTATATTATATATTATATATTGTATTATTATTTCTCCTGCGCAATGTGTGTTAATTAGTTATAATATTTATCAGTTCATGAAACAAATGCGATTACAATTTTCTCTTTATAAATCCTTTACGACTGCTTCTACTAGGAAGTAAATGTGGATCAATTACTTCTAAATTTCTAATATTGGATACAAAAATTTTTTCTATTATTTATTTATTTTTTATTATTTGTCTTCCGGTTTTACTATCAAATACATTGTTGATCGTAGTGGTAACCATTTATTGTAAAAATAATCATCGTGCCTGTTTTGTTAAAAATAATAAAAAATCATTTTCGACGAACTATCGCTACAAAACAACCGAATTGCACGTCATTTTCACATTAATATAATGTATATAACGTGACAAGTTTGGTATAAATAATATGTCCTTTTCCAGTGGTCAGTCATGTACATATATATATATTTAATTTTCGAAAAATGTTTTAAAAAAATATTCTAGTAACTTCGGGTCATAGAAATTACAAAATATTTTTAACGATATCATTGTTCAAATATTTTTCGAAATTTTAATAAAAATATTCAATTCTATATATAATTTAGTCGTTTCGTACCAAAATTAAAATGATTTGCAATGTCACAACTAGCGCTAGAATCATTTACAAAAACGTTTTTAAATTAACGAGAAAAATGCTTGCGCGTCTAAAACACATTTTAAAAAATAATCGTTTTTAGGAACGATAAATATACTTAAAATAATACCGGGAGAGCATTTGACACAGTGTTCATCGGATGTAGAACGTAGTGAAACGAAGAAAATAATTGTATAGTAAATGTTAGTTTTATAAAAATATATTATTATTGTTTAATCGGTTCAATAAGTGGGTTGGTTATTGTATCATAGTGAAAATTTTGGACATTTATTTATTATCGGATATTGTAGAGGACATTTTTTAAGGAACGTTAATTGGGCGACAAAATCGTGTATATCGTACATTACATTGTTTCCTATTATTAATACCCTTTACATCTGAGTATATAAATATTTTATAATAGTTTAATCGATTAAAATAGAATTAAGATAAAAATCATAACAATTGTCACAAAAAACTAAAAATAACCATCATCGTTTAAATAATATTAATACTAATAATAATAACCAAAGCGTAATATTACGTCGAAACTATTCGGCGTATAATTTGAAGGATATCCAAAACCATATTTTCATTGGGTATTACATTTATATAATATATTCATTTATATTACAAGCGAAATTATAAATATATATATATGTGTGTGTGTGTGTAGGTCAGGTTTATTTTGGTAAATTATTATTCTCGCCCGCATCGTAGCCGTGCGCCGAGAAGAAAATTGTCTAGAACTGTGTTAAATATTTTGAAAATGAGAAGAAAGAAAAACACAATCGTAGTAAAGAAAGACCGCGTATTTTGAATATATTACGACGTTTACTAATGATTACAATGCATTTATTCGACCGATTGAATGTTTTATGTAAATACAATTTACGCGAACATCAATTAACGTTTTTAACCGAATATGACGGTCGTACTAATATACAGTGATTAGGCCATTTACTTGCTGGCTCTTGTACGTTCTATGCGATTTCCTGCCCAGTGGAATATTAAACATAAATTGTTTTTAATACGTAACGTCGTAATATTTTATCGATATTATTATTATTAAAATTAATCGTTGTATTTGTCTTGTCAAATATTATTAAACGACAATACATTTTTCAAAGTTTAAAACGATGTTACGTTTAGTGCATGTTCAAGTATTGCCACGTTAAGACAAATTGAACGGACTACGTTTTTTATTTATAAAAATATTTTGAAACACACACACACACACACACACACACACACACACACACACACACACACACACACACACACACACACACACACACACACACACACACACAGTATAGATTATGATGTTTTCAGATTTTTTGAACTTCTCAAAAGTTTAATAAAACTTGTTATTTTCAATTTAAATCCTTTTAGTTATGTTTTGTTTTCTAAACTTTTATAGCTTAGTATTTGATAAATTACGAAGTGTGAAAGTTAAACAGAACGATTCGCACACGTTATACTTTATTTTCAAAATAATTACTCGGTTGAACAAAATATTAACGCGTTATACAATTATTGTGTTCCACGAAACTTGTTCCGTTATAATTATAAATAATTTTACGAAAGTATTAAATTTATATACGTTAAAGAATATAGTTTTCAAATCATGTACTTTGTAAATTATTACATATAATGCCCGTAAACAATTTAAAAAATATTTATTTCGTCGTAGATTTTTGAAATATCGCCGTCATGGTGTCGTCGTATCATCATATAATGTTTCTGTGACGATTTAAACGCGAAATTTTTTTACGAATTACGTTTTTTTTTTTTTTTTGAAAATGGATGTAATTAAATTAGTATATATTTAGATCAACCCGGCGTATACAAAAGCAAAGTATATCTCCGGATAGTCTTTATCAAACTCACTTGCTCGGAGGAAATAAATATAAATCTAACAAATACCGACGATCGATGTTTTTTACGACGAATTCAAACTGACTATCGTCGAAGCGGATAGTTTACCTGAATTATAAATACACATTTTGCGTATATTTTGTCCGCACTTATTTATGTTGCTTTTGTTATAACGAAAATTACGATCGTTTTTAAAACGTGCTTTTTTGTCGTTCGCATTACTTAGATGAAGAAAAATGGACGGAAAATACATTTCATTCAGCCATAACATAATACCGATAAAAGTGTTTATTTAACGTGGATTCTCGAGAAATTCAAATATTTCCGTTACACCAGCAATAATGGGTGGCGTACATTTTGATAATTCGCGTTAATTGATCGGCGCACAGTTATTTACGAATTTCCTGTCCGGAACGCTATATGATCGTTAACCGAACAGAGGACAATTATCTTTCTTATAATAACTTCCTTAAAATTTCACGATGTACGTTGTCTTCTGTAAGATAACGAGTACATATTTATCGAATGAATCGTTTTTCTTTGACCGGGGACGTTTTTTACGTGTGAGCTGCCGTAATTTTTGGCTTCGCGAAATGAACAGATGTCTTCTCCGCTGTTTGACTTAAGCAGGGTATCCGTGAATTTAAGTTAGGACCAGTGGCGGAATTACGGCAGTTAATTAAATACGAATTGTATTTTTAACTGAAAAAAATCGCGTTCTTTTTTTTATTCTTGTAATTCGTTTTCTCGAATTTCCCTCCAAAAAGTCGTCGTAAATTAGAAATCCGTCTTTTTCGTCACAGCAATTTTACTCGGAGAAATTTTATACCGTCAAACGAAATGTATTCTGACAAATTGTAGCACGAGGCCAACAGTTCATAATCATTTTTGTCGGCTATTCCTCGTTAATTACAAAACTTCCGACGTTTTTTCATCCCCGTGAATATATAATTATTGTACTATTTACGTACCGTCACGACTATTCTCGTTCCCCAGAACGGTGGGCGTCGTCAGTCGGATTACTTAAAAGACGCGCGCGATCATTTTATGTACGACTTGTTTTTCTCTTCCAATACGATCGCCCGTCAACGACGGTGTTCCGAGCGTGTCCAAAAATTGTATTTGTTAAAAATACCGTTTTAACGGCACGTAACGCGAATACACGTCTATTCGCGTACTTATTATGCGTATGGCAAATATAAAAAAAAAACGTAAATGATTATAGGTACGTGTGTGTGACAGAGAGAGGAAATTCGCTATAGGCCGGGAAGAAAAAACAATAATAAAAACGATTGGTACACTAGCCGGAGGCTACCGGGTGGATAAACGATAATAATACGCGGGCGAACGATCGTCGGAAAGTTGTAATTAGATTTTGAATTATTTAATACGACGCGCGTGTGTCATCAAACTCGTAGAGAAACGCGCGTTTACTATATATGTTAGATACGGAAGTATGGAATAGAGCGCGCCCGTTCTAGTAAATTTTAAATGTTTGTATATTCTATGGCGCGTCTTTATTGCTTGCTATCACCGTACGTGTGTTGGGTTTTTTGAATTTTACTCGGTTTAGTTCGTACGTTCACGCGCGTTGTTCGTTCTTTCGTATTTCTCGTTGTTTTAATTTGTTCCTTTAACGCGCGTTATTATAGTCGTCTTTATTTACTAACGAGAGTGTTTGGTTTTTTTGTATTACGGTTAACGACGTGTCGAGTGGTCGCCGTCGTCACCGTGTGAGGGAGATCTAGTTTTTTTAGTGACTACGCGCGGAATTGTCGGTCAGGAGCTTTATAATTACCATCGAGTCGGCAAATAACGGGCACCTCCCGTTGACAGTAACAGACGGGAAGTTTGTTCGTACAGTGTGTGTGTGGGTAAGTATGCGTGGCGTCAATGTACGATAGACGTGCGTATGTGGATAACGAAATTTCATCGTCTCGGAACACTATATGTGTGACGTACCTTCGTATCATAATACATTTACTCATCGACGGTGATAACGTGTTTGATCCCTCTGTAAACTAGATTATATTGTTGTATTATACTTTATTTGCATATTGGAACGTAACCACAGTGTGTGTGTTTATATATATATATAGTTGTGCGTGACACGATTTCGCTACGACAGTTACTCGGTTATATAACAATATTTACTACAGGAAAAGTCACTGTCGTTTTTCACGCCGTACCGTTATCGATGTTACACTATAAGGAACGCGGTATATAAAGTCCGAAAAACGAAATATTCGAACAACCGAAAATTCGTACGCAAAGTTTAATCGTAATGGACGTTTATCGAATCGTGTATATTAACGACATAGTACACCGTAACAGAACGGGTGGTTAATACGTTTGACGAAGAACAAGTATTGTTGAAGCCCTTCGTTCGTACGTCGGGAACGAATAAAAATGAAAATTACGCTACTTTTCGTGACGCGCCTTCCCGTGGGTTTGCTTGGGTACTGTTCACCCCCCGTTCACGTTACTTTTTATTGCTTCGAAATTGACGACGTTTTGTTTATTCGTAAACATACTTTCGGTTTTATATAGTCGCCTATTATTATGTCGGGTTTTATTGGCGCGATTATTCACGGATTTCTGCAGCGCAATATTAAGCGCGCATTATCATAAATTTTTCTCTTTTCCTCCGGTTTGTAATAGCTTATAAATAAAACATGGGCGACTCGTGGGCCTCGAGTTTTGAGGCTATTACGTTTTCCCGAGAACTGTAATATAAATGTTCGTTTTTTTTTCCCGATATTAATTATTTAAGGTCTCGGCGTAATAAATACTTAATAAGACGCCTTATCCGCGCAGCTGATTACAATACGAAATATACGCCGGAATAATATGGGTGGAGGGGGGGACTATGTTTCGCCGCCGTTCGTGGAGCGTGCGCGGTTTTCCCGTCGCGACTGATACGACTAAAATAAATACGTGACAGGAATAACAATAATTCGAGATAATTTCGGGACGGGGCCCGCGTTGCGTTATATGTATATTACGCGAGCAGTCGAAAGCCTGACAAAGACGAACATTGTGAACGGGGTCGCGTAGTATACACGCTGGCGAAGGGGGACGCCTTTTTGAAAATGTGGCGCTTTTTTTTCGATACTTTTTCCGTCGTATTTAATTTAAGTTTCGGTATTCTTCGTTAGTTATTCATACAATTAGTCGCGACCAAAACGCGTTATTAAACTACGGGCCCGTAAGATATTATATCGTCATTGTGTACATGTGTGTGACGCCGCGCATTTTAATTCGAATAGGACCAAATTACGTTTGACGAGAGTGAATATTATTGTCTCGGCGGGCCGAGTTCGATTATTTGTACGCGTGACAAAAGAATACTTATATAAATACCTGTATACGCGTATTCGCGGTTGAAATAGGTTCGTAATAAACAATTATCGAATAGCGTTTTCGGTTTCGTTCGGCAATACCGTATTGTTTGACAGAATGTAAAACAGACGAACGTCGTATACTTGGGCAATATCGCGAAATAGAATGAAAGCAAATCTGCCGTTTGAGTTTGTCACGAGACCGGAATGTGACCGGCTGTGCTACTACTGGTGTAGTAGAATAAGAACAATCGTTTTAACTTCCACGTGTGTGACGTCGGTCTTTTTTCCTTAAACGTTTGCCGATTTTTTGAGGTCCACCGAAATCCGAAAACATACGACGAAATTGTGTTCCGAACGTCTGACGTATCAATTAATTAATAAACCGACAGTAAATTCGATCGTCGGCGATTTTCTAAATTGTTCTTTTCGTTTACACCGTTCTTGTTTGTTTCTTGCGGAATGTAAACCGTTTAACGTTAGACGTAAAACCTATCCGTCGCGATGAACATTCCGTATCGAAGTTTAACGGAAATTCGAGTCTATTAAGGCTACGAGTAATCATTAACGACGCGTTCGAGTGACGCGAGCGCGGAATTTCTTATCGTACCGGGTAACCGACAATGTGTAAATTATGTGGTTTCGAAACGACGTCGCGGAAACGTTTTCAATCATTCAAAGTGTACAACCAACCGGCAGACGTCGTTAACGAGAACCTCAACGAGAGCGTAACTTGTAAAAACGAGAACGTTCTCTTCCCCGTGTCGCGCTTTAAATTGAAAAACACTGGGCTAAAACGCGTTGTCTCGCGGTATACGCGACGTCCAATTATATTCCGCCCTCGTCCAATCACCGGCCGATAAAACGAATACAGGCTCCGTCCAGTTGAATTGGCCTAATGAACTTACAACGCGAACGAACTAAAACGCGAAATATTATAATTCGTACCCGGTAAAATGTCACATCGTTCTTCGGGATTCCCGCGCGCGCACTTAACCCTTTAGAATCTTATTACCCACTCACGGTCGCCTTAAGCTCCGTGGGCATTCGACGTCGGGCTAATCCGTGAACGGGGTGCGTCGCACACGTCATAATGTGTACGCCAACATGTGGCGTTTATTTACACGGTCGCCTGAGTCACAGCCATCCGGCCGACTGACTCGTGTACTCTTCCGTCACCGTACCGCCGCCGCCGTCGTCGCCACTGTCGGAACTCGATTATAATTCACTTCGGATAAAGGGGGCCTTAACTTCCGTCTCCGCGAAACGCGTGTGGGGCGGATTATTTTACTTTTGGTTAATCCTGCGGGCGGGACGTACCGGTTTTAGACACGAGTCCCCGGGTCGTTTCGAGCATTTTCGTAGCTTAGGACGGTCGAAAACTTCTCGAGTCTTGGCGAAACGGTTTATTTATTACGTAGAGTTCGAAAAAATCGAAAAGTATCTAAAAAAAAAAAAGTTCGGAATCGAAAAATTAACTACCGCGAACCTATTCTAAAACGATTTTTTAGCTAATCGTTCAAATTTTTGTTTTCATATCGCTATAAAGGAAACGTGATTTCAATCGGCGGTGAAAATTCCAGACATTTTCGGACGCGGGTTTACCGGAGTGCACGTCGAAAACAACGTTTCGAACGGACGAACGTGTACGACACGACGTAATATCGCCGCGAATATGGCGCAATAATAGTCGTTAACGTTGATCGTAAATTACCCGAAAATTTCCGGGCGAATATCGCGAAACGACGGAGCTGTGACGACGATACGACGAACCGGCCATTCGAATCCTATTCTCCCGTCTACGCACGTACGAAAATATACGTCGATCGACGCGGCTGACGTCGAATTACACGCGAGCAAGCGTCGTCTCCGTAACCGGTGACGACGATCATTTTCGTCGTCGCGATACACAACGCGTACAACGCGACGAATTGGAAACGTTAAACACGCGCGGCCGGATAGAGTGTTTAAGAGGATAAACGATTTCTATACGAAATCGTCGAAACGTATACGGTACGCGTAATATAACGCGACGGCGATTACTACGGCGCGCTATACGACGACAATATCCCGCGGTACGGATAAATATTTCGACGAACCTTTCGTCGCTGCCAGCGCGCGCACGCCCGTCCGCGAGCAGTCATTCGTACACGTAACGTCCGCATCGGTATCTATACCGCGTGTACACGGCGACAGTCTCCGGCGCGTAAACCAATGTTGTGTTTGTGTAGCCGGCTGTGAATATAATCGTAATAATATGGTACGTGTACGCGTTCGGTAATTTTAATGGCGAATTCGTGTTGCATTTGCATTTAAGCGCGATCGTCCGACGAACAAACACCGCCCTCCCGGAGGTCTTCCTCACGCGTTCGTATGTATATACATAGGTAAGTACAACGTATATACTGAAACGCGTATACGGATGAGAGGCCGACGCGAAAGTGCCGACGACAAATAAATCCGCCGGCGTTAATGACGGGCGAATAAAAAAATAAACGAACAGTACAAATCGGTTCGGGGTTTGTAATAAATTTTCGCGTTTCACTCTCGGCTCACCGCCTATCCATTTCACTCTCGGCGCTCCAGTATATATTAAAAACTTATAAAAACCTACGTCGCGCTCGTTTTTCCCGGACAATTACTTCCGTTCGGGAATCGTATTTAAAAAGACGTTTTTCTTTTCGTATATATATATATTACGAAAAAAAGGAACTAAACCGAAGCACGAGATCGAACTGTTGTCGATGTGCGGTTTTTTCGTTTTCTTACTCGGTTGATTTTGCCGCATGTCCGATTTCAATGTATGACCTTATCTATTGATGAATGTACAATAATTTACAAAATAATTGTTTCTAGTTTACCATATTTTTTCCAATTTAATCGAAAATCAATTTTTTTTTTTAATAGCTCGCAGCTTGATAGTACGAAAGTTTATTTTTTACAAAATATATGAAAACAACCGTGTAAATTGCAAAACATTATTAACGAATGATAATTAACAAACAATTTCGGTTATGAAATAAATTAATTATAATAGGAAACGTTCGGAAAACTGATAAGTGACGAAGCAATTGCTTAGAAAGATTTCGGAGGATTAGAAAAGAATGGGAAAAATGAAGGAAATTCTATAGGGTTGGAATAGATGGTCTTGCTGACAATGGAATAAGAGATAGAGGGAATCATGTGTTCATTGTGGAGGGAAAAATAGGGATAATTGTTAAAAAAAAATGAAAAAATGGGTAGGATACGATTATGATCCAATTTAAAATGGAAGAAGCCAGATGATAGATTAACGGGAATTTAAGTGGTTATAAAAACCAAAAAAAGAAACGGTGGAACGATAATAATATTGAACGAAAGAGTCTGATAATTTTACTCATTTATGATACCAAGGACGAAAATCTCAATAGTTGAGGAAATGAGAAAAATTAAACAATAAAATTGTAAACCGATTGTAATTGAATGCAGAATGCGTACAATTGATACCCGGTATAACAACGTGCATACGTACCCATAAAAATGCGATATTACAAAATCTTGGTCGGAAAGATGAAAAAACGTATTTGAAAAATAAGTTAGGAATCGGGGGATTAATTTTAAAAAAGTACCCTCCATAGACTATCTGACGCTACGTAAATAGCCAAGGATTAAAGATTTAACGACGAAAAGGGTTTTTAGAATAGCTATACGTTCAGAAATAAACGAAGTTTCTAGAGGAAATAATATATTGGGAAACTTATTCGACGGACGTTTTTGAAGCATTACCGTCATTGGAGATTTGACGACAATTGGGGTGTTATCGAAAATGAAATCGCCGAATAACGCGTTTACCGTGGCCAGCGGGATTGTACATATAGTAGATATAGGAAGCCGATGCAAGAATACCGAGAGTTAAACTCGGAAACGGTGTATTATTAAGACGGCACGAAGAAAGGCTACTAAACGGGATAAAGGAACGCGAGGAATCCACGAGAAATGCTAATACGGTAATGTATTTTTACGGTATATTACCGATAACAGAAAACTGACAAACATAACGACGGAATGGGAATTGTTAACATAAAGGGAGAAGAAATATTTTTTGGAAGGAACTCACCCTTCCAACATAAATATATATATAGCGAGTAAAAACGAATAAAATCAATTCGTCGCGTTCGATTAAGTCGTACGTATGTTTGATCGGCCCAAATTAAAAAGACGGACCTAAATAATCGATTACAATACGTAGTACGTTTTAAAATGCTTAACGACTTCGTTACATAGCCGAAGCGCTGTCATTTACTCGAACGTAATTTTCGCCGGTGACACTCGAATTCGAAATATTCGTTCGAAAAATAAGGCCCGTCCTGGCCTACATTATTATTTAAGCGAAACGGTAAAATTCGGTTTTAAATTATACGTCCTTTAATAATAAATGTACGTTATTGCGGACTAGTTTACGCGTTTACGTATATTTATTTTAAAAAATTCACGACGTTATATTACAATTTTCTAGCTAAAGGTCAAATACGCGTTCGCTGTTAAACAGACGGACGGCGTGGTAAATATTATAATAACCGTAACCGATAAACTCTGAACGATTTTTATCGATTTCGACGGGACGAAAAATTTAAAAAAAACCCACGAATAACAGCCGCGAACGACCGCAATAATAATAATATAATACGTTATAGGAGAGGTCTAGTACCGTTATAATGCTATCGGTTTCGTTTTAAATAAATTCTTTTTTCGCATTCTGGTTACACGGTCGAGGTTTAATACGAAATTTCATTCCTGTTGTGAACCGCGTTTTCTGAGAATATTTTTTTTTGTATACAGAAAATAATGAGAAATCGTTAAATTATTTTATGTAACGTCGTTAAAATCTTAAACATTAAATCGGCGTAAATCCTGTCAACAAATCTGGTCGTACGTAAAAGTCGCGAACAATCGAAAGAATAATTTTTAATCGATAAAAGACGAACGAGTAATAATATAATAGTATATATCGATTGCGTTATAATTCGACGAATAACGTTAGTAACCAACGTTTTGTCTACGTATAAAATAAATTATTTGGATTCGAAATTCGTGTTATATTTTTAACGCGATAATGTAATTTTCGGCTTGTGTCGTTTACGTGAGAACTAAAATACACGATTACATATTTTTAAAAAACAATAATTAAGATCGTTTCGCAAAAACGTTGGTAGTTATCTGTCTCGCGGATATCCCTAAAATGTATTTGTCGATTCCCGTCGAATTAAAATGTACGTTATACGGAATATGGTAATATTCTATTAACGTTGTACTCTACGTGAACGGTTGTATGGAATAATAGAAACAAAGGCATTTTAATAACGAAATTATAAACGAATAGGAATCGTTTCGAAATAAAAATTGTATAAAAATTATGGTACAGAAAAAAAATAATCGTACATTTAAGAAAGGTGGAGTTTTGTATAATTCGAAATTACGGTACGTGATAGGTTCCGATTGTACGATTCGCGCAAGAGTTTAAGGTATTATTTCGAGTGTTTAAAACGAATTAAAATCGAATTATTTAATATTATTTTTATCGCCGTTTTTTAAACACGTTAGTTTAAAATGTCGCGCGCGTATATATATTTTATATAAACGTTAGAATACCGAATCCGCCGCGACATTAGTAAATTGATGGTAAACGTATATTTATGCGCGCGTGTATTTTTTAAAATTATAGCCTCGGTAACGGAAAACTATGAAGATTGGCCACGAATATAACAAATATTTGATCAACCGCCGCGATACCGCGGGCATTAAAAATAATCGTTAATATATATACGCGTATTACTGTATACGATTCGCCGCGGTTTGCGAAACAATCTCGCCGTCTTTTCCATCGTCGGGATTTCTCGTATTCCGCGAACAACGGGCCCGGAAAAACAACAGAAAAAACGAAATAAGTCGTCAATTACGCGAATTGGAACGGCGAATCTTTTTCCCGCGCTCGCTCGCGTATACAGCGGACGACGTCCTCTAGTTTCACGATAATTTGTTAAACCGTAAAACGTCGTCGGTCACGAGTGCGGCGGGGGGATTGTAACGACGGAGATCGTCCAGTGCCGAACGCGCGACAATAACGCGCCGCAACGTCTCCTCGGACGGACTACCGGGGGGAGGGGGGATTAATTGAACTCGTATAATAGGTATTGCGAACTTTCCCACGGATCGATTCACGTTATGTACGTTCGCGGTCGTCGGACGGTATTTATCCGAGCTATTGTAAATGGTCGGCTCGAGTCTTGCCGATAAATGTCGAGTTTGTCGGTACGTACGCCCGATTTTCGTGCGCCAAATAGTCTCCGTTCGATTCCCGTAATACTTCACAACACGAAAGTCCGTCCATTATATCACGGCATTCGTATTAATCGAAATCGCCTCGCCAGCTGCCGTTGACGGTAGGAATCTTTTTGTGGGCGAAATTTTCGTATTTTTCGGGTATAGGCGCGTATGCGAATATAGCGATTTTACAATTGATATATTAGTTACAAGAGCGTGAGTTTTGCGCTAAACGCCAATTACGTTTAATCAATTGAACGTTAACATTTAGTTAAATTGAAAAATTTTACGTTCGTCAACGCCGATAAATTAACGTTATTTTCGAGATAATTTACCCGAGACGAACATTTTTCAACTAGCGGTAAAAATTGGATAGAACCCCGCGCGTGTTGTTACTTGTTTAATATTCTATTTTAACGTAACTATACCATAAAATACCAATATTATACAGTACAACGCGAATTAATTATCCGTATTATTCTCGAATTATCGTTATTTAGACACCATCGTGTTAAGTTAATTGGAAACGGTCGAATTCAGTTATTAAATAAAAACAGACTTAACCGCGGAACTGTTAACTCGTCAACGGACAGCGCCTTGGAATTAAATATACCGTTTAAATGGTGTTACGTGTCGACGAAGTACGTTAGGGTATTTTTAGATATATTTTTCTATAGTAGGGTATCGTCGGCTATTTTCGTACGATTCGCTTCGTCCGGTCGTTATATGTTATTATTATAAGCGTTCGAAAAAATCGAGACCTACAAAATAATAATAATTCGACTGTATATATATATAACGCAAACACGCGCGCTTTACTATTGGCCATATATATGAGCGCGGTACAAATCTCCAATTACGGTGTAAACGCTTCGGAGACGAGCGGCGGAGGACGCGTAACGATACGGAATGACGCCGCGTGGCACGGCAAAAGGGTTGCGCGAGCATGGCCGTAAAATACGGTGGTGCGCGGTGGCGGATGCAAACGCATTGCACGCGGAATCCCCGGGATTTTATTCGGTTAATCGGCCTATTCAACAGGCTTTTTAAACGGAAGCAGCCGGTGTGTTTGGCCGAGTATCAAGTGCGTGCGCGGTGAATGGCTAATTGTACGTATATATCAGCATATACTACACGCATCGACGCCGATGTTGGAGTAAGCTCGAATTATTTACGCACGTATATCGGGCGCGAAAACGTTTCGCGCGAATATCTTTGAACGTGCACGCGTATCCACATCTAGCGAAGGCCCATTGTTTGACTGTGCCTATAATACACACACACGCGTATTCAAATTCAATAGATACGCATCTGCCGTTCTATACGTGGTCGCGCGCGCACACACACACGCACATACTTTTATATATAAATATACGTTTTGTGTACGTCGTTTATAAGTAGGCGTATAATAGTTGGGTACGAACCCGATTTACGAAACACGTTACAGGCGAACGTTCGCGCCGCGTGGTTATCGTGTGACGATAACATCGCCAAGGCACGGCGAATAGGACCTTTTTTCCATCACAACGTCAAATCTCTCCTTAGATATACATATATGTTCGCAGATTCGGTGCTTTGCGCGTTACGGAAATTTGGATCGAACGAAACGATTATACACGACGTTTTCGAAATCCTTAGGCGATAAACGTATATATATAAATAAATATGCGTCGAAGAAAACCGAAGTTTCGGTTCGTAATATAATCGGGTATTGATAAGAACGGGGTGAATTTGGACTTAAGAGTACTGCCGTTTCGTTCTTCGTATCGTTGTTAATAATAATTTCGTATCGCGCGGCATCATTGTGCGAACACAAATAAACGTAATCCACTTCTAACGAGTACTACGTATTTTTTTTTCTTATTAAATATACGACGAAAATTGTACGAACGTGCTAATATGTCCAAAATAAACTGGAAAAGGCGGTTACATTTAAAACGAAAACCCGTAGATTCGTGTTAAACGTAATAAAATAAAAATTCCACCGTTCCGGTAAAACGAATTCTCGTATTATTACGAACGCCGTATACGGCGCTCTAGGTACGCAATACTGGTACAGCCGAACGCTGCACGTTTATCGGTAGTATACACAGGCAGTTCGTCAACCGAGCAATAATACGATTTGGTTTTAACGTCTATTACCGGTATATTTATTTGGATTTTGAATTTTTAACGGTCCCAACCCGTTATAGTAAATCCGTTTTAAACACTTCACGTGCCGTTATACGCGTACCCGTTATTTCTAGCGTTTGATTTTTCCGAAAAATTATCGCTTTTGATTTTTACGCCTTGTTAATGGTAAATAAAACGTATTTAAAGGAAGTAGGTCCGTATAAAACACGTAAACAAATATAATTAACGCCATAGTCGAAGGCGTTATCATATATAATTTTCGCGTCGTTATTTCGATATTTATCGAATTAGTTAATTAGGTACGTACCACGTTATAAGTTTAACGCATAAACGCGAATAATGTTGTTCGATTATTTATTTAGTCGCGTTAAACGTACCGACATAGTAATATACGTGGGTTTTTACTTCTCCGTTAACGTTTAAGCGGACAGGAAGTGACGAAAAGTGTTACGAAAAAACCTATTTCGACGGTAAACTCGGTTAATTCGTTTTGTGTTCGGTAAATTTATTCGCGCGCCGCAACTCGTGTCGTTGTTATCGACACCACGTGACTCGAATCGAAGACGGACGCCCATTGAAGACTAAATTAGTCGACGAATTAGTCGCGAGAACGGTATGTGTATTCCGACGGTACGGTGGGCGCGTGTAGAAACGGGGCCGCGCCAAGTAAGCCGCCGGGCGATGATATTTTATTGAACGTGTTAAAGGAGTTGGCCGGGACGACGATTTGGCCTCGAATTTAAAATTTCAACGCGAACAGTCGAGAGGGGAAACGTCGCGCGAGAATATAACGCGCGCTATAGTCGACAGCCTCGCGTCGCACTGGTGGTGGGGGAATCATATCGCGTAATACATTCGATTGAAAATGAATAATAAATATTTCGCGTACGAAATACGCATCGTACGCGCGTCGCCGGGGCCGCTACAATCGTGTCGTATATTTTAGACGCGCGCGCACACGCCGTAATTTATTATTTGAAAGCGAACGCGGCGCCAAAGCACGCGGAACAAAACGGATTAAAACGCGGCGAGCGAATATTTCGGGAGATTGTTTTAAATATATTATCGTTATTTTCTCGCCGTTCTCTCGGGTACGCCGCGGCCGTATGGCGTAACAGTGGCGTGTGTATACGAGCGATCCGTTATACGAACACCTTTCGTATAATTCCCGAACGAGAATAACGAAACACGTTTTGCTTCCGGAATACGACGGAACTCTACACTACCTAGTCCGTTTCACGGCACTAGATATGTGATCACGGCGCGATCCGTGGACAATTCTCTCCGGGGTTTTCAAAAATGTTCGTATAAAGGCGCGCTGAATTTAAAAATTATTTCGATTTATTGTATAAAATAAACACGTACGCGTACACTTATCGCGTTTTATCTACTTAATAAATTATATTTTAATAAACTGTAAACGAAAAAATTGTTTTCGTTATTATTTTAAACGATTAAAGAAATAATACAATTTCAAATTGCCGCACATTTGGGAAACAATGGAATGTCAAACCTGGTCCACGGGTCGCGCTGTAATCGAATATCTAGTGCTGTGAAACGGACCGACCGACGAAACGATGTCCTCGAGACCAATCCAGATAATACTAGTCGCTCCGTTCAATCGTTACGAAACAAAATCACGATTGTAATTCGTTATACATATATATATATATATTTCGCGAACAAAAAACTCGATTGATTAGAGAAAAGTGGAATTTTTTTTTCATCTCGACGCTATGTTCGTAAATCACTATAGTCGTTAAAAATAATTGAATATAAAGCTATTCGCCTAACGAACTATTTACTGTTAACGGTGTCGTCGTCTTCGTCGGAAAATATTTAAAATATTAACATAGCGCGTGAGCGAACGACGTAAAATTAAAATCGGAACTGTTAAAGTTTCTGCCATTTTCTCGCTGCCTAGCTTTATTTTCAGCGTATATATATATATCGTCGCGCTTAGTTTTAATACATTTTTCGTAACTCGTCCAAAAGAAGTGAAACCGTATTTAACCGTTCAACATTCGTGTTTCACTTAAACGTCAATACCGTCCGAAAACGAGCGAATTTTTTGTTGAAATAATTTTTTTGGACGGTTTAGTTTCCCCGAAAATTTAATACAGGCGATGGTTTTTTCATTTAGTGCGGCGACGGTATTATGTGCCGGTAGACACTTAGCGACATCGTTATGTTCATCGAAAGTTAGCCATTTTATTAAACGAAATCCGTAACGTTTACGTTTCGTATATCACGCGTTTAAAACAAATCGCGTAAACGGACACTGAAATTTGTCGAGGTGTAATTCGTTCGTCTAATTTTTTACGCTTTTCCATATCAGGCGTTCGAACGCTTTTGATAATTGACCAGATTTTAATAATAGGCATAGATTTTTTTCGAACTTTTCGACGGAAACGAAATATTCGCGTATCAAATTATACGAACAAAACGATTATTACCTTTTACGTTTTACTCGGTGATTTGTGAAGTACACACGCCAACTCACGCGCATCGTTGGAACTGAAATTGATTCGTTGTAATAATAAATTGGAAAACGCGAATGTTGTTCGTTACCGTCAAAGGTTTATTTCAAACGCGATCGGACACGGCGTAAATATAGCCATTTCGTATATTATACGCGTAACGCACGCTTAAAAGGGAACGGTATACGCGGGAACACAAACAGACACAAACAACACACCGACCTATGAGTGATTGACAATTTTCGAAATTTCGCGTTACCATCGTGATTAGCCGAGTTGCTTGAAATCGGCCGTGGCAGGGGCCCGATAACGTCGACGGGAAATTAAACGGCGAACGCGTTTTTCCCGCGATAACGAGCTCTGTTATAAAAATGTCCCCCCCACCTCTCCCCGAGTCTGTCGTCGTCGTGGTCGTCGCGTATAATCACAAACTTTCGCCGTACGCGCGTATAATAATAATAATATGCGTATATATAAGCGCGCACTTCGTTTTATACAATAGTTACGCGCTCACGAAACACAAACAGGACGCGCGCGCGCGCACGCACACACACCGTATTGTGTCTCCGAGCTGTCTGTCTAATTTACAATTACTCTCGACTACACCAAATATCACTTAAGGGCCTCGAAGGGGGTTGACGTGCCGCGCGGACGGGATGCGTGCGTGCGTGCGGTGGTTGGGAGGGTTTTGTCGCCGTACTGTACCTACTACAAAGTGACCCAGTTATACTCGTTAGCGCGCGTTATCATCATTATTATTATACGTTTTCCTCCATACATCGCGCCCGTCTCGTACGCAAATCTTAACTATTCGCAAAATACACACGGAACGTAGTCGCGTCGCCAGTCTACCGTTCCTCATCGTCACACTTCATATACACGCCGACCACGCGCGTGTAAGTGTTATCGTTACGATATCACTCCCTATAAATAGCGTCTGTTTAATTGGCTTCGTATGTGTGGTCGACGCTTGAAACGTCAACTCGACGTTGATTCGTTCGGTATATTAATACAACGGACGACGGTATTACGCGCGTACGCGGAAATATGGAAATCATCACTAACCGACGCGGCGCCAAAGCGAAAAAAAAATATATACGTATATATATATATAAAGTGTATACGACTACGCGTTTTCAATAGTAATTTTTTCTACATAAATTATATGCACGTACATATATTGCGTTTCCTGTCTATGCGCGGTGACGTTATTTTATTATTTAAATATTATATATATATAGAGAGAGAGAGAAAAAGTTCACGAAAAGAATATATATATATTACGTTAAAAGAGGGAAAACGAGACAACCGAATCTAGAAAATGCTGTAAGAACGAATAAAGACTAACGTGAAAGAGACAGACACAGAGAAAAAGAAAAAATACGTACACGCATGAAATTGGACGTACAAAGTTATTGGCTCCTAAAAATATATTCTGACGTTTCGTTCGTACGACATAATTTAAAAATACTCAACGACGAAATATTACGGGTTTTTTTCCCCCCCGAAAGTTTAAACCTTTTTAAAATAACTTTTATAATCAAACTAGAAAGTTTCCGAGGAAAAGCGTGAATATCAAATGTTACATTATTATTATCGAATTATTTTCGACGTTTAATTTCCAGGTAGAAAAAAAAGAACAGAAAATTATTCGCGAATAACGTCCCGTCGATAATGTTTTCTTTTTCATATATAAATTGCGAAAAGATAATAACGTATCGGAGGGAAAGGAATCTTTTTTGAAAAAAGTCGTTTTTGACACTTGTTTTCTATAATGTTGTTCCGAGAAAATCGTATCAACAATTTCACAAACATTGTAATCCTATAAAATCAAAATAAAATTGAATCGAAATATGATTTTCCGAAACGAACGATTAAACGTAAAATTTTAAACGTTTACATTTTATATAACGGCGAACTTTGTTACGCGCACGAAATCGCTATGGTACTCGACTCGCATTGACTGTTGTCATTAACGATGTCTTTATATTTTACGGTTATTTATAATATTTTAACGTTATTCGTTATATATTTAATTCAAAGCTAACATTTGATGCGCTCGTGAAACGTTCTAAGTTCAGTACGACGAATTATAACGAGAATAAATAATCGACGATAATAATAATATAATTAAGATATTTCGCGGAATTCGTCCTACTCTGCTCTCATAAATTATTTCCGTTCCGAGTAATAAACTGTTCACAACAAATTTGACATCCAGAGAACGTCGTTTGTTTTTTTTATAAGCTATATAGATAAAAAATACGCGTTTCGAGAATTTAAAAAAATGACGACTTGTAGGGGGAAAACGAATTACAAAAATTGTTTCGTTACATATTCGAAATAAAACTAAATATACAATTATTTCGCAGAATCGCGAGCAAAACTGGATACACGGTCGAAGATTTTGCCTTAGGCAATTGGTAAAATATTCGTTATTTTGGTTCGTAGCGTAATCTTTATAATAGTAAAAAGTGCACAATTTCGAAAACTTTTCGAAAATAGATATAGTTAGAAATATAGTTATTGTATAGGCATATTGTTAATAGACTCTTCCAAGTACAAATAGTAAACTAAATGATTGATATATTATATGGGACGCGGATTTAGAAATTTAACGTTAAAATTGTCCGCTAAATGGGAACCCATCTTAAAGATACTAATTCAATATTACTATTCGTAATTATTTATTATAACTTTGTGCTCATACAGTCTGTGGCGTATATTAACGTTTACGCTGCAAAGTTTATATCGTCATTTTATTATGTTAAATTAAATACGCATCGGAGTCTTTAGTAAAGTTTAAAGTAAACATAAGTCTATTCTTACGGATTACGATGTTTTCGAGAAAATCTCATCACCAAAAGGAATGTACCGCGAACGTATTTATATTCGTTAACGATAAAATTTTTAATTATTCGGAGGTAATTATAAAAATTAATTCTTCGCGAAACCGTGGAATTTAAAATCGTCTCGTATAAAATGATACAGTTTCGTACGTTTGTTCGCTGTAATTTACTCGCGTACTTACGTTAAAACGTCGTTTCGTTAATAGGAAATAATAAACCGAACGTCGTGGAAGTGTACGTGTATTATACATTTTGGGACACGTAAACAAAGGTGCACGGATAACTGGTAAAACGTAAATTCCGTACGTTACGGGCGACAAACTGCCGCGTAACGTAAAATCGAAATATCGATAAATCGATTTTATTTCCGACTTACGAAACGTTTGGAATAAATAATAACCGCCGAACGGAATCGATAGAATTTCGTCGAATATTATTCGTATACGTATATTTAGAACGAAAAAAAAAGTAACCGACGGTTTAACTTTTTTCTAGGTTAATCGGTGTTTTATTATTTTTCGGTTGTTTTTTTTTTTTGGAAGGCGTCCATAACGCAGAATATAACCCCGACCTTAAAAACAGCGGGATACACGGAGGCGTGCTTATAAGCCCCGGCGCAAGGAAGATTGTATTGTTCCCGCGGCCAAGTCCTCGCTAATTATGAAATAATGCCAGGAAGGTCGTTTAATTTAATCAAATCCGGGTCGGCCGGCACCGGTAGTAATAAAAGTCACGCGGTGTTTACGAATTTTTCCCTACGAGAACTTCCGTTATTATTATTAGGACGCCTTAGCTTCGGGATCGTCAATTTACGCGACAATACGTATGATATATACGTACGTACGCGTGTACAATAATAATAATAATTCCATTTACGCCAGTCGTCCAGTCTCGTTCGGGCCGTTTGAATGTTTCGATTTATTCGTTTACGCGTCTAACTCGGAATGCGCGGATAAAGTTATATCGGCTCGGGGGACGGTTCTCGCGTTCATCTCGCCGACACGTGTAGCTGCGCGGTCGGCACTGTACTCGAACGCCGTTAATTAGTGCGACGCGCTTCGCGGACGGCCGTCGTACCGGAACGGGGGACAACCGTTGAAACGATTTACGGCGTGCTCTGCACGAACGGTGACAAGGTGTACGTATTACGATCGGCGACCGTAGGATATCCCGTCCTGGCTGAACCGCGGTTAAGTAGTGACCATCGATTGGCGGCCGACGACGACAATTTGAACGGAAAACAAACGGCGTTTCTCCTGGCGGACGACGGTCGTACACCGAATATCTAGAACTACACGAACGAATCGTTCGCGAGTAATTATCGGCGCGGCTGTCGTTTAAAATCGTCGTTTTACATGTACCGCGGTCGTGTTTACTTGCATTTTCGTACAGCCCTTCAACCGAACACGCCGAAAAAATCCGAAAACTATTGAAAAGTCACGAATAGTCGCGTCGCGAGCGTGAAATATCAATGAATTTGAGGCGAATTCGAAATAATACGGAAAATTCGATAAAGTTGCCGCAAAAATATTTAGATTTCGACTCGTGTTCTCGTTATAAAACTTGCTTGGCGACAAATCTGCGCGATAAGTGATAGAAACCCATCATTTTTATCACAGCGAACGCGATTTGCGTTCCAAGGGTGATCAAATTATCGTATTACACAGTCAATATTCAATGGTCTCTACGACGAGTGGTAATTCCGTTCGATTGTTCCAAAACGCTTCAATCCCACTCGATATTAGTAACGTCACAATTTGTAGGTCTATTCTTTAAAAAATACGTTTCGAACGGATCGCTTAATATTCGCGTCATTTTCCTCGTACGAAAGCAATTATTAATAAATACGTTCAAACGACTGTTCCGAGTAAAACGTGTATTAATTAATCGAATTTTGTCCCTCCCTCCCACCAAAAAAAAAAAAAAAACGCGTCGAATTGTAAATTCTTAAATCCGAATATTTTCGCTCGTTCGAAAACGGTCGTGTGGATAATTTCGGTAATGTCATTTTTCTATTACGGTTAATAAAACCTCCGGGAAAATCGAGAGCACGTCAAACAAATTACCACGCGCGAACGAGTTCCTACTGAAAAGCAACACATGTAACGATTATCGGTGCGTATGTATACACGGAAATGTATTCAAAGACAAACTCGCACACGAGTCAAAAAACACAACGTCGTAAAACCAATATACTCTTCGTTACCGCGCATATTCTAAAAGATAAATCTAAGAAAGTGAATACATATCGAATATATATTTTTTGTTTAAATATATATTAAAAGTTTCTCCAAAATAGTCTCGTTTTAGGCTTTATTAAGTTGTTTTAGTTATCAATCGGTGGTTGTGCCGTCTGCGTTTTCGTACCGTATTTCTTTTCCGTCATTAACTCGACAATTTTTATCGGTTTTCGACGCCAACGAGAGTAGTAAAATAAATCGTAAACGTATTACGATCTACCGGCATTTAAACCGTCCGCGTTAAATAGATAACTCTGTGAATCGAAAAAACTTCGTAGAACGCCGACACAGGTATTCGATAATCGTGTAGGTCGTTACGGGCGTTTCGTCGTTAGTATCCGTTGTGTACAATATCTGGTTTACGAACGATCCGTTCGATATGAACGGCCCTAACGCTAGCGGACGGACGGAACTCGCCATCGACCCAATTGCGCGTTACGATGGACGTTTCGCCGTGCGCTCCCAGTACAGGATGGTCGCACGATAATAGTCCGTAATTATCGTTTCGCGAGATTAACGCGAAATCGGATTACCGGTGGGGCGCGAACGGACCACACACGGGACAGGCACACGTCAGGACGGGTGTTTCCGTTAAGGTCCGGTTAAAGTTAAGTCGAACGAAAGAGCCACCTCGGGTCGGTTATATCCGATTCGATTATCCGCGAGCTAATTTCGCGGAAACTGAATTTTTCATCTCGTCAGTCGACTAATCATGCCGCGCACTCCACACCGCTAATGGGCACGACGACGGTTGGCTACGACACCATTTACGTGTGTGTGTGTGTGTGTATTCGTTCGGTACGTACGCTAACTGAAAATTAATTGCCCAAAGTTCTATACAAATATATACGCGCGCGCGCGCGTATAATATATCTGTTTAAATAGCTCGACGCCGCTAAAAGCCCCGGCGAACGCGTCTCTGAAGTCGCTGGAAACAACTCGAATGATAGGCACGATATTTGCACTCATCACGCGCGCGGCTCGCTATGTATATTTCCGTCGTATATAATTAATTAGATAAAATATTAACTATTTATAACGGTTCGTATAATAACGTTTTGAATTATAAATTTATACGAATAAGCGTGTCTCGTTTGATGTAGCCAGTCGCGTCAGGAATACGCGAGTTCGCGTGTGCCAGAGTGAGAGAGACAGATATAGAGCGAGAGAGCGAGTGAGAGTGACGCGTACACACACACATACATCGCCAACACTTGATGTACAATTTATTATTATACACGACGTTACGTGTTACATTAATCTCGAGTGCACTATTACGTATTTTATATATATATATTTTCGTGCAATAATAAATTATCTAACTGTTCCGTATTTTTTTTTTTCGTTTACTACGGCCCCTTCTAACGAAGTCGTTTTATTAATTATTTTTATTTATTCGCCGAGTTAACTAAATATTCGAGAAAATTTAGGCGAATTGTCGAAATACTACGGACACAAATATAGCCCAATTTGTTTCGTTAAAAATGTGTATCTTTACTTTAACCACAAATACGTTTGTTAACGTGGAATCTGTTTATAATTTTTTATGTTTTTTAATAAGTTTATGTGGAATCTGCAGTTGTCCGTCTTTACTTAGTTTCGGTAAAACTTACGTTCGCTTTGAATGTATTTGGATAACACGTGTTGGCAATTGAACGTTTGGCAGCCAAAACTCGAAATTAAATTAATCGATCAGAATTTTTAACAAAAATACGTCGAACCGAGGTTAAGGAGATATATAAATTATTTATTATTAAATACTATCGAACGGTGAAGGATTTTGTAATTTTTTTACTCGATCATTGTATCGTCGAGTAATTTGTATGTCTTTACATTTGCAATATGGTCCTACGAATGAACGCGTTCTTAAAACCTAAATATTTCTTATTCGAAATAATTAGCGTAACTAGTCGTGTTTTATTCGAATAACGTATTGAATAATAATATTGTATTTACACGTTAAATTGATAATATAAAG
>JAIPRN010002378.1:15227-31428 GCA_025469175.1 Geopemphigus sp. TES_GeoC_2020
GTTCCATATTGGCTGTTGATCAACTCGTGGAATGATCAATGGGGCGACAACGGCACGTTCAAAATCCGTCGGGGCACAAACGAATGTGGAATCGACAATTCGACCACGGCCGGTGTCCCTGTAGTTAACTAAACACGTGACAAGCTTTGATAATAAAATAGACAAACACGTTTTATGTTTTATTTTGTTTTTTGGTTGTTTATTTTTGGCTTTTCGAATTCGTAATTAATTACGAATTGCGTAATATCACGCACAAAAAAACGTTTTATAATCATATTATAATATTGTAGTATCGAACAGAATAGTATTGTCCTTCTAAATCATATCACGTTTATCTTTGAATAAGAGAATGAGAATTGTCACATTTTAGAAATAACAAATTTGAATGTTGTCAAATAATTAAACTTATAATTTCGTTCGCAACTTATTGGGTGATTGGAAAAAGACTCTCTCCTTTAAAACGACGAACATTTTTAAGTAAACGATAAGATCCGTAGTGTACGACGTGTTTTAGGAATCTAATTGTTTTTGATGTACGTGTTGACGGTCCGCATTCAGTTGACTTTTGTTATTACGTACTCCGTAATATTAATGACAAATATATGAAAACGAGATTCGTCGACAAACGAAACAAAATAAATTGTCGAAAGTTTTATTGAAATAGATTGAGATTATTATTAATTTTCGGTTTCGACTTTTTTTCTCCCATCACCGGAAGTAGTGTATAATTGGGCGATAGTACAAATTGTAGAAATACGTTAAAATACAAATTCGTGACGAACCACTCTGTATTGTTTTGACATTCGAATTCACTTGGCGAGCTGTTTATTAGGGCTAGAGGAAAATTTCGTTTTCCACTGAGACGAATGTGAACTTCGTTTACTGATTATTCCCACAATCCCGCGCGAACGATTTTCAGGGTCGCGGACAATTCGTTGAACGTTGTTCATTGATTTCGAACATATTGATAATGACAAAACTAAGTAAACCGACTCTATTTAAGCCGACCCAATACGACTTGTTGATCGATATTATCTAAACGTTACCCAGGCCGATTATCGGAACGTGAAAATTCGAAATCGACGATACTACGTCTTCGGAGAATTCCGAACAGTAATTATATACGATACGGATATTATAATACGTAAAGACGAATTTCGGTAGTAAAACTAAGTTGACCAAACTAAAAGCGTATTATTGGCATACTCCACGACCGATAATACTTCTTAGGCGTTTTTATTATAACATTCTAAATTTTAAGTAGCGTAAAATCACGTAAACCGTTCGTAGTACGCTTGTACATACATATTTCTAATTGATATTTCGTAGAAATCTTATAATTATTCTATCTTATAAAGCGATAAATACCTCGTAGTTGTTATTGAATATATATATTATTAAAAAATTAGATATACTATACAGTAGTAGATCTGTTGGTTTATGTAAATAATATATATATATATATCTAAAAAAGAAGTGGCAAACTTATATAAATAACGATAATCCGCTTGTTATATATTATTAGGCTTAATATTTCTCGGTATCCTCTTCAAACGTAATATTGTGTATCTTAGTCGTCGTAAGTCTTCCGAATTATTTTAGATATAAGAATTAATACCGATAATAATTGTTCTACTTACTCTGGCCGGTGTACTCGCGTGTATATAGTTAGTTCCTAACGTGCGTGATACTTACTTGTAGTTGTAACTCTTTTGAGCTGCAGCTTATTATTATTATAGTTCGACTATTTAAATAACTCGATAGTTTTAAAATGGCCAGATCGTTTATTTTGTTATCCGTTATTTTGTACGGTGCCTACGTAACGGAACAGGCTGACTTTTTGCAAAAGAACTTCATCGATAACATTAACAACGTAGCTGATACATGGAAGGTAATAAGATTTAGGCGAACATTAGAACATTTACGATTTCGAATATTCCACGATCGATTTACGTCAATTTTAATAATAATACGTTATATTAATTTCGTCACAATTGTTTCTAAGTCGGCACCTCAGATTTCATTCATAGCTTCGTAAAGTAGGTTATTTTGTTGTTTCTTTGGCTTTGTGACCGGCATTGGTTTCGACTAATTTCGAATTCTATATTACTGACCTAACTTATAAAAAATTCTACGATTATATTAAAACCTAATATTTATTATTGAATAATACATTATGGATTTAGAAGATAAACGCTTCAAATAATAAATAACGTCGGTACATTAAACAATTATAAAATAATTCCAAGGGAAAATACAAATATCAAAGGCAATTACGAGAACGCTAAAATTAAAAAAACTTCGAATTAAAGCGTATAATTTCGATATTAATATAAAAAAGCGGATATCGTTAATGTACGTATTGTAATGAGTAAAAAATAAAGGGAAAGGCGTAAGGTAAATGTATATAAGAAACGGGATAAAATAATAAAAGGAGGAAGAATGGACTTGGGTTTGAGGGACTTGAAGGAAATAGAAGGGTGCGTTCTTAATGAGTTCTCAATTTGTGAGACTCGAAAATGTAATAAAGTGACATAAGTAATTGAATAAAAAAAAATGATAACGTTCGTTTGGACGAATTCACCGACGATTCAGAAAATGAGACAAAACGGAGAAGCGCTGGTAAGATGAACAAGGCTTGTCCCTCCGAATATCGATTCTTGCAGAATTTGACTTTTGACTTGAGTGCGCGCGTACTATCTGAGGGCCTTCCCCGTGTGCGTGTGTATATATATAGTTGGGCGGTTTGGTCAGATTATTGCGATGGACCGACTGGCTCGTACTTAATTACGCGTTTGACAATTATATCCACCTTCGGAGTTGTTTCAACGCTGACTGTACTTATTCGTGTCCATTATTTTAGATATTATTTCGTCATTTGAAGAAGGGCGCGTGTTCGATGGGATTGTATCTGATCGAACGACAATTTTTGTCGCTGTGAAAATATTATAATTTTCCGACGAAATATATTGTTCCTATATTATAACGTGTACCCGTTATTCAAACAATTAACCTCTTATTTCGTGCGCTTATGTATTATTACTTTTTATATTCTTACGTGCGTTTTCCTACGGTATAAATGTAATTACCTTTAGATATAGTGCGTTGTCTTATTGTAACGGGGTCGGTAATCGGAGAAGATTAAATGTTAATCCACGTCTTATCGAAGCGCGATTATAAAACAAATATTTATAGAATATTACGTTGAAAAAACAATCGTGACGTATATATTATTACAACTATACGTGCGTATCGTTACAGTATTTATATCTTAGGAGTTATAACGTTCACTACTTCAATGGAAGTTGAAAGCGATTTTCACGTTTGAAATTTCTAAAAAAATATCGGTATTCGAAAGCGAAAACAAGAGGTTTCTTTTTTCATCGTTTCAACGGTTAATTTGAACGAAAACGCGGTTACCGATAACTTTTACGGTCGACGTTATTTGTTACAAGGCCGGCGTGAATTTCGATCCGAACACGACAAAAGAGAGAATCATAGGACTCTTGGGATCCAAAGGAGTACAAATTCCGAACCACCTTAACGTTCACCAATACAAGTCGTACGACAAAATTTACGACAGTTTGAAGGGTGACATTCCGAAGAGTTTCGACGCGAGAAGTAAATGGAAGTATTGTTCTTCGATCAGGGGAATCCGTGATCAAGGAAACTGTGGATCATGTTGGGTATGTATATATATATATATTTATAAGCGAACCAATGTCGAAGCGGATTTTACGTTTCGGATTAATTATTTAGGCCGTAGCGACAAGTACGGCGTTCGCCGATCGTTTATGTATAGCCACTGACGGTGAATTCGACGAACTGTTATCCATAGAAGAAATAGCGTTTTGTTGTCGTACATGTGGTTTCGGCTGCGGCGGAGGATACCCGATACGAGCTTGGAAATATTTCAAAAGACACGGTTTAGTCACTGGTGGAGAATACAACACGACAGACGTGAGCCAATTACCACCGTCCGTCAAATAATATTCGCGTAAACTTTACGCCTGTTTGTGACGCCTCTAGGGTTGCCAGCCGTACGACGTGCCCCCTTGCCCGGTGGACGAACAAACTGGAAATAATACGTGCGCCGGTCAACCGATCGAAAAGAATCACAAATGCCGAAAATACTGTTACGGTGATACCGATATCGCTTATAACGACGACCACTACAAAAGTATGAGCCCCTTATGCGTATAGGTCTTCGGCGATTAAACGCGTTTTGATTACAGCGAAAGACTCTTACTATCTGACGTACGACGCTATCCAAAAAGACGTTCTCACTTACGGTCCCGTTGAAGCGTCTTTCGATGTTTACGACGACTTTGTCAACTATAAATCGGGTACGTATAATCGCGCGATAATACCCCTAGACCCTTCACGTTCAATAACCAATTCGCTCCACGCTCATAACGTCCACCGTCCGTTACATAAATGACGAACTCATTTTGTATACGAATATCACGCGTGTCTGATTTAGGTGTTTACGTGAAATCGGAGAACGCCACGTATTTAGGCGGTCATGCTGTGAAACTGATCGGATGGGGCGAAGAATATGGCGTTCCATATTGGCTGGTGATCAACTCGTGGAACGCTCAATGGGGCGAGAACGGCACGTTCAAAATCCGCCGGGGTACGAACGAATGCGGAATCGACAATTCGACCACGGCCGGTGTCCCCGTGGTTTACTAAACACGTGCCGGGCTTCGATAATAAAATATACGAACGCGTTATAAGTTTTATTGTTTTTCCAATTATTATTATTTTTCGCTTTAATTACGAATTTCGTAATATCGCGCATAACAAATTTTTTTTAGTCATCATATTATAATATCGTAGTATTGATCCGAACAATGTCTACTTATAACGTAATCAACAGTTGATACGAGTGGCGAAAAGATAAATCGTTTCACGTGTACCATTCAGTAAGAGAATGAAAATTTGTCACACTCGCGCATTAAAACGGTTCGAATTTACGTTAATTCCCGTGAAAACGAACGCGTTTAATCGACCGAGCCTTAACCTCTTTCGACTTACTTTATGTACGAGAAAATGATTCGCGCAATCGTGTGACCTTCGCTCGTGTAATGAAAAATAAATTTCGACGTTTTCCCCATACGTGTGTACCTATTTCGTATACAATTCGGCGTGTGTTTGTACACGCCCACGGACGAGTACGTCGTTATTTTCGCGATTTAAGTTTATAGGAACGTAATAATAATAATATTACATCGCTTACGTTTAAAAGCTACGATTTGAACGTCGAAGCTGGCACGTGACGAATGAAAAAATTCGCTTTTGTCGATACCGAAATTTTTTAATTCGTTTTCGTCTTTATTTACGACGAAATAAGTGACGTAATACTTTGGTCGAACGACAATTTATGAAAACGATGAATTAGTAGTTAAAATAGTTCGTGGACTGGGAGAATATCTATTAGTTGGTTTTTGTAAATAAAGTAACAGATTTCGTTAATAAATACTTGAAAATATAATACAACCATGTGTGTGTGTGTGTGTGTGTCCCCTCAATTAAATCCCTTCCAAATTTTTCGGAAAAGCCTACTAATGTAGGTTATAATAATTTCAAAGCTCTCAATCGTCCGTATGCGAACGTTTTAAGCCAATCGGACCGTTTGGAAATACCGTTTTTTCGCTCCCTAAAGAGATGAATTTAAAGCGAATGTCGTCGATCCGAGATTTTGTTGAAATTTCGTTTTTATATTTCGTACAAATTATACAATCCGCTCATTTCTCAAAGTCCCTACCGTAGTCAATAATTACGCGCGTACGCCGACGTTATTTATAAACTAAATGTTCGTCAAACACAAACGTTTATTACGAAAACGCAACCCTCCGTTTGCGTACCGTACAATCGGTGAAATTTAAATATATTCGATTAGGTGGTCAAATATACGCTCGTGCCGAACTCGACTTGGATACGTACGTACCGCGCGCGCGAATAAACCGTGTCGCTCGTGGTGCCGATGCGTCAAAAACGCGACGAAATTTATCTCGACCATTTCGACAATTTAAGCGGGCGCGCCGGACGTTTTGTGTTTTTATTTCGGGCCGTATTGAGTACCGCCGAATGGTCTATTTTTAGAATGGTAATTTCGGCCTATTCGCAGCGCTCGACGCGCCGATTATTATCGACGGCCGGCGGTATCAGTAAATTTTTACTCGCTTTATCGTACCGTGTTTTAGTATAGGAGTTTAATTCGATTACGTAAGAACGTAATTGTTGCGCGTGTTTCCAAAATACGTGCCGACTATCAATGAACTAACGAATGACGCCACGGGGACGATTAATACACGATTCGTTATATATTATTTCCTTTTCTTTTCCGTTTTAAACGTAAGTTTCATCGCGCGATTTATTTGTAGTATACGTTGTACTTTTTTTTCGTCTCGATCGATCAGCTACGTAAACATTCGACGTATATTGTTATTCGGTTATCTTTCGAAACGTATTTATGTGACGGTTATTTTTTTGGTTTTCGAAACTTGATAAAAACAAAAACTACAAACAAAAACGGAAATTTTCGATTTTTTCTGAAACGTTAATTTCGTTGTTTTTTGTAACGATAACAATTCGCCACACACGGATAACGTACCGTGAATTCGGCGCTACGGCGTTTCGAAGTAAATCCTAATTTCGCCGAAAAATGTATAATAATCCGAACGATTCGGAACAAAATTATGGTGTTGAGGTACAATTGTATGTGGCACGACCAACGCCGTTACGGAATACCGCCTCGACTAAACGGATGACTACATAAACCGGTCGCTTTTTGAAAACGTTATTTTCGTCTGTAACGTACGTGGTTCGTGATATTATAATTAACGACAAGTGGTCCGAGATATTAGCGACGTTTACGAAATTCACGCGTTACCCTTTGGAAACTGTACCGGATAATTCGTTCCGGAATGGCGCGTATCATTATTAATTCATATACGTTTACGTAGTTCGTGTTCGACGTGAGAAATTCGCGGCTACGAGACCCTTTCGGGCCCGAGTCACGTTCGGTCCGTGTAACGTTTTTAAACGGTACGCTATTTCGAAAATGGCGAGAACGTTCGTTTCGCGACTCCGTAAGTTCAGGGACTTACATACGGAGTGTGTAGGTGTCGCGTTTCGACGGGAAATAATAGAACGGAGCCGAATAATAATTAACACGCGCGGGCCGTGTATCGGGCGAAGAAGTTACGTGTAATCGTGAAATTTGGCTCCGCGACGCGAACGTAATAGCGAGAAAAAACGACTTTCGTCGTTTTTAGTAGAAGGCGTTTAGTCGAAATCGGCCGGACGCCCGCCGTCGTTAGGTTTTTCCGATCACCGACACGGATTTCGTTTACGTTTTTCGATCAATTTCGAATTCGTCCGTCGTAGAAGAATGAACGAATATACGCGCGCGCGGTCGGGTTAAAGAGAACGATAATAATAATAATAAACGAACATGGCCGGGACGGTTTACCGGTCGTCCGCCGATGGGGGGGGGGGTGGTGGTGGTGAACAGCCGAAGGCCGGTGGTGTGGGCGACGAATGAAAACGGTTCGCCCGCTGCGGTTCGACAATACCGGCTAGCCGGGCGGAGCGACGGGTCTCGCCCGTCGTCCGTGACGCGGACCGCTCAACCGAAATCGGGCGCCGTAGGACGTTTAAAAAAAAAAAAACCGTAATAACGGACGACGATAATCGCCGAAATATAACGTCGGGCGTTCGTACGCTTCGCTATGAAAAACAAATAATTCCGCGCGTCCCGTTACGAAAATTCGATCGGTTTCCCGTTGTGGCGACCACATCCGCCGCCACCGTATTATACTTCCGGTCGCGGAAAACGCGAAACGTGCTCGACGTAGGCAAAGTGTGTAAATTGACGAGCGCGTAAATAGGACCAACGTAATGGACGTACGTTTACGCCGGGACTTCGTTTAATTACGATTGTTTTAACGTTCGGCGTCTTTTAGCGAAACGTTACCGACAACGAACCGCGTAGAATACATTTCGGTTCGTTCAACTAATACGTACATTCACGCCATCGCTGAACAACGAAATACGCGAACCCTACGTCGCTTTCGTACAACTCGCGTACTCGGATGTATTGTAAATGTTCACCGTAAATGTACCGATATTATATAAACGTCCGGATACCAAAAACTGTTCGTATTTTTTCACCTTTATACCAAATGTTACCTCTACGGTATAATATTGTACCGACGTTTTTGGCCACATACCGTTCGCGTTAAAACGCTCGATTATAAACTATTTAAATGACACAGGCGACACGTTCGATTTATAGTCGATTTTCGTCGACGTATAAATCGACGAAAAAAAATAAAAATACCTACGTACATGTAAAAAACGACAACAATACTTTTACGAGATCCACGTTTTATTAAAAAAAAATTCTAAATACTTACATAAAGTTAACCGGAGGAAAAAAAATGGTTTACAACGTGGATGTTTTGATTATTAAATGGAAATGAACGACGACGTTAACGTCCGTTTTTGGTTTTTATTATTTTATACAAACGCGATATGAAAAACGAAAACGTGTTAATTAAAAATTGTAGGTTTATTTTTTTGGGTTTTTTTTTTTTATTTATTTTTTTTGTATTTTTTTATTTTTGTTTTCTACTTGTGACGCAATAAGTACCTTTCGGATTATTGACTAAAGGAAGTGTGGGTGATTACTGAAGGGCGCTGTTGTTGGTTCTCCGGATTTTCCGAGTTCTCCTCCTCGAAGTCGGTGGTCAGGAAATACAGCGTCCGGCAACAGTTGCGGATGTTCGTGGGCGAGACCATGCGCCAACCGTACAGGAAGGCTTGCACGAACACCGAGCCGACCGTGTGCCAGGTGTCGTCGTCGTCGACGTCGGGCGGTTGCTCCTGGAGGACGATCTGCCGGTAACGTTCGTGCGCGCCCGAGTAGCTCAACAATTTCATACCGAGCGGGTGAACGAAACCCTTGGGCAACAACTTGATCTCGATGTTTTTCAATTTCATCGCCGGGTACTTGGAGAAATTGTCGAGCACGAGCAAAATTTTCCGCGGCCCCACGTCCCTGTCCAATCGCCGAATGAATGTCCTGTACTCGTTCGTGCGCAACATATGGAAGTTGATGTTGAACGCGTCCGGTGTCGGGTTCGTGCCGCTGAACTGATGGAACTTCTCGATCAGCAGCGGCGACCGTTTGTCCGTGCCCGACACGTTGCACACGAACAACGCGCACAACGTCCGGACGTCGCGATCCGGCTCGGCGTTCGGCGGCCCGCCACCGTTGGCGGCCACCACGCCGGCGGGCACGACGAAATGAACGCCCATCTCCACCAAACAGTAGACGTCTTCCGGGGCGTAGTTCAGGCGCGCGTGACTGACGAGCTGGTTCATCGAACGGCAACATTCGGCGACGATGGTATCGGCCGAGCGTTTGTACAACCGTTCGTCCGGTATGCGCCTGCTCTCCTTCCAGCACCGTAGCCACGTGACGTCCGGCACGTAGTCCCGGACGCCCAGCTGGGCGGCGATGCGCTGCGCCTGGACCAGCAGAATGGTGTCGTCCATCGGCAAATTCATGTCGGTCATTTTGACGAAACACTGGAACAGCACACCGTTGGTCTCCTCGAGCAGCGCCTTCTGGGTGCCGTCCCTGCGGAAACGGCGGACGAAGTCGTTCTCGTCCAATTGCGACTCAACCGCCTCCCGATTTTCCAGCAGCTGTTTCAACAGCCGCGGCGTGATGTTCAAAATCCGGGCCATTTTCGACTCGCGCAAATTCTTCATGGCGCCGGTGTCGTAGCGGATCAATAGGTCGCGCTGGACGTCCAACGGCATGTCGGCTAATATTGCGCGCGGCATGGTGTTTAGCGGTAATGAACTCGATCGGTCGGAAAACGCAAACGGAAGACGCTCTGAGACGCGCACTGGACACGGGCACAGAAAATACTGACGATCACTAGTGCTCCGGGGCTATTGAAGATTAATAAAAAAAAAAAAACGGTACGCTAAAACCGCCGCCGCCGCCTCCTCCTTCTCCGCCGCCGCCACGCCACCAGCCACGCGAGTACGCCAATCAAAAGACGTCACCTGTCCGGGGTATTGATACGACCTCTCCCTCCATCGGGGAACACATCCTATATCAATTTGGACCCGTATCGTCAGCGGGAGACCTAACGACACGGTCGCGTAAATGAAAAGGTCGGTTTTTTTGTGCGATTCGCCGGCCAAGAATATATGCCCCGAAAAGGAAATTAACCGACGCGTTCGGGACCGGACGAGGAGCACCATGGTGGTCCGCGACGACGTCCGGTGTATTAAACTAGGGTATATAATCTCTCGCTGTGTCGTATTTAAAATACATTATCGAGCAGCCGGAAATTATATTTGAATGTAAACTGCGTATTTGTTTGTAAATACGTACGGTTATGGACGAAAGCGTCTTGTAAACGAAGCGACCGAACGTTGTTCGATACGGAATAACGAAAATCACGCGAAATGATAAGGCGGTACTCGTTGGCTCGTGTCCGGTCTCCTAAAAGTGTCTACGGCGAAAGCGAAAAAACTGCCCCCACCCATCCACGAAGAATAAACGTCGTCGAAAATAATCGTTAGCGTCGCGCGTTCGACGACGAAGCGGGAAACGTGCGTTTGTTGCCTACAAAGATCGACGACGGCGTGGACCCCCAAAACGTTGTTGCGCCGAACGTTTCGCACGTTCCGGCGTCACGATTGAAACGGCAAATTGTTCGTATACGATCGTTATTCCGTAGTGACGGAAATACGTCTGTATTTGTTGTTTTTTCGTTACACGGTTCGTAAATATTTTCGGCCGTTTTTGAACATGTCGAGAGACACGTACGACGGGAACCGCGTAATAATAATAAACCGTATGTGACGCGGAAACAGCGCGGACTCCCCTTTCGACTCGTCCCGAAAATGACACCACGAAACGCACAAAGGGAAACGTTACCTGCGGGCCGCCGGCAGGGAAAATAACGAGCGAGGTGAAAAGAGAAATCGTTTAATACCGCGAAACGCGGGCGCGCTATGATGGCCGGCCATCCGGTTTATTATGCGTGACGGTAAGATACACACGCGCGGGACGCCGGGCGTCGTGACGTCCTATTGTCGCGTGGAGTTGTCGACGTACCTGGCCAGCGAGAGCGTGTGTACGATGATGGGCGGCGGGGACGGCCGTCCGCTTTTAGAGCGCGTCGTCCGACACCGCGGCGCCGGACGCAAAACGTTTTTATTTATTTACAAGGATCAGAGAGAAAAAACACCCCGGCTAGTGGACTAGCGGAAACGGCCTATTGTCGATTCTACGAACACGGTGACGTGTTATATTCGTTACGGCACCGTCATAAGAATGTCGACCCGATCCGCCGGATCGTTCGAAAATTATTCACACCGGCGCTACGCGTGTGGACCTCCCCGCGTACATTTCGCCGGGAAAAACGAAGGGTACGAACGAAAATGACGATCGTACACGATCGCCGTGATCGTTTGGCGGCGTATTATTTCGTGCACGCAACGAACGGTTTTTATCGCCGACGAATTGGTCACCGGCGTTTCGTGTATTTTCGCCCGCATCGAACGTCGGCCGCGGGATATTAATAGATCGCCGCGCTCGTTTAACCGAAACGTATTTTCCGTCATACATATCGTCTCCCCGGGGTAATTTCAAAACGTTTCGGTATTTTTAACGCGGCGCGCGTAACGACTAGCGCGCGCAATTATCGACGTTTACCGTTTAACGGGAAGACGCTACGCCGACGACAGAAACGACGCGTTCACCCCTCCCGCCACCATTAACACCTACCGTCGAACACAACTGAAAGACCCTCCAGACGATTATTAATATTACGTCAGCAGGGCCGTCGTATGTGTTCCGGGCCGCGTGTATTGAAATTACCCGTGGCTGGATAGGTATTCGGACGATTTTGGTCGACAGAAAAAAAAACAAAATGCCAAAGAAATTTCGAGGAGTTTTAAGTAGCCGCGGCGACGAGTGTGCTGTCTAACGAGGTTCATATTCGTGAGGTAATCGCGCGCGCGCGGGGGGGTTAGTCGAAATTGGGGCGACAATTCCGTATGGAAAAAGGCGCCTAATTTACGGACAGCACAACGTGCTAGCGGTGGTCGATGTATGACGAGGGGACGGCAATTTGGGTGAGTTCTGATGAAAAACGCCAAAGAAAAGACCGTCGCTATTCGCCCGTAGCTCACAGGGCGACGTAATATATTTCGTACGGTATAATTTCGGCGTACACAACGACACGTGCCCGGGCCAGGGTCCTCGATAGGGACCGACGCGATCAGCTAGGGCCGTACCGCCGCGTAAAACGCTATCCGAAACCGGTTTTTGCGGTCTAAGGACGCGATTTGCCGACGGCCGTGACACGTTTCGCTCGTCCATTCTTAATTGATTTCGATGGCCGGATACGCGGGACGTTATGTACGGCTAATTAACTTTTGTAAACCGTCGCGCTCGCCAATTTAATATTTACAATAATTTAAATCGTACGGGAGACGCGAAGCTCGTATTTATAATATATAACGACTATATCGAAACGAACTGCCCGCCGTGTGGGTCGCCCAAAAGGCGCGGTATACAAAAATCGATAACTATATACGTCGTTTGAATTAAAAGATAATGAAATATATTTATAAAATAAATAATAATACGAGTTTCGCGGTGAAAATAAATGTCTGTAGAATAGTAGAATTTCGGGTTCAACGAAAAAAAGAAAAACACAAATTTTACGTAAAGTAAATAAATAAAAATTGTCGTCGCGTATGCGCCAGAAATTGGTGGCCCTCCTAGTGTTAGCCTACGAGCGGTAAATACCGGGAGTATCGGTTTCAAATTGACAAATGTGTGTATACCCGACGCGACTAAATTAAAACACGTGTAACGAAAACAATTCGTTATTTCGCGGCTTCGGAGTTGTTTTTTTTTTTCGAGGACTATTTTATAAAATTATGTCGGAATAACGAAAAAACCGATAGCGCGTTGACGTCATCTGTACACACACCTCTGCTCCCTATCATTCATGTGTGCGCGCGTGCGCACGCCCGCTCGTCTATTGTTCGTTACTACCACCGTGATTAGGGAAATTCTGTGTTGCTCGAACGAAATAATAACATCGTTCGTCATCTCCGAACGAGAGTATTTTATTAAGTACGATATTATTTAATCAACGACGGCTCCCGGCGCGTAACGCGAATATATTTTCATTTTTTTCGCCAACTAGGGGCACCTGTACGTTTACAACGGAACGTTTTTTGAACCGTTTCGGGGACGCGCGATAGGAACGTTTGGGCGATCGAATATGAACGTTCGCTTTAACACTACGCGGCGTTCCGAACGCCCAAAACGCGCGCTTATTGTACACAATTTGAGCGCGCCAATAAAACGACGTCAAAAAAAAACGTTTCGTACTCCTAGTACGTGCCCCGACCGGCTAACGGTACGCGTTTTTAATTGTCGTATTAACTCGAAAAACAAAGAAATAAAATAAGAAGGGATAAACTGGAACGGATGAACGGGACGAGTGGTGATGGTGTGAGTATAATGAGTTATTACGGTTAGTTGTTCGGGGTCGTGAACGCGAAAATGATCTAAGAATTAAAATTAAAATGGAATAAAGCGGAAATGCTCGAATAATAATCGACAATTCATTTTGAGCAAATAACGACGATTTCTCGCTCAGCCGACCGTGCGCGGCTTCTTCGGTCTGGAGACACAAGAGGTTGAACAACGGATTGATAAAAGACGGACGGGTTTTCGTTTCCCGGCAGTGTTGAAACAGACGAACGAGGAAAATTAGCCGGCGATAATTAACCGCGCTCGTCGTCCCTCAGACTATCTAAGTCTTCTCACTGCCGGGCGGAGGAGCCTCCTCTGTTCGACCTGTGCCGACTGCTTTGCAGACTACGCGTGGCCGGACGTGTAATGTTTGTCTTATATAAATGGTCAATCCGCGGCGGTAAATCGATTAATCCGGATCTTCTCGCTATAGAATTCGGCGTGTTTGACCTTGGCGGTGTCATCGACGTTTATGGTTTATATCCTTTTGTGTCTTTTTCCTTTGGGTATCCATAAAATTGTACGTATTCAAGTCGGCCAACGGGTTTCGTGTGAACGTTTGCCCTTTCGACCTAATATTCGTGTTGTCCCGTTATGTGACCCTATTCTGGATGGTCGTCACCTTTCGTGCGTGTTTACGCATTTTTCGTGATTTATTTTCCTTATTGTAAATACGACTGCGACGTTTGTACTGATAATTCGTTATACTCTGATAACGTGGTCGATATCCCGAGGAGACCGAGCGTCGGTTAGTCTTTATTGAAATAAAACAAAATATAACGTTCCCGATATATTTTTACGACGAAATAAATGACTTAAATGACCATATTGACTAATTATCGTCATTCAGACGCGCGCGCAAATCGTTACGTTCGATATTTCGGATACGCCCGAAACGTCGCGAGAATTCAAATCGTTTCCTATACAATAAAAATTGATCGTTTATCGGTAACGGAACGGTCGAGAACACGAAGTGCCGATTTCACGACGAAATCACGCGACGTCAGTAGGCGCGTATAACGTCACCTACAATATAACTGATGGACGTCGGACGTATTCCGAGTGCCGGAAAATAACGTCCGTACGACCCTCCTGGTCCCCGAAATGGTAAACGTTTAACGCGTAAACTCTACGCGATTAAAAAAAACGCGTCTTCTACAATGTATTATTTCGTTATTAAATTGGGCGGGTACGTCGATTTTACTCGACCACCCATACATGCGTCTCGATTTGTTTCAATAGTATCGCGCGTTCGAAACAAATACCGTAAAAAATGCCGGTACGAAATCGATAAAACAATCGTTAATTTCGATAGTATTTTTACGAGCGTAATATTCGACGGTATACAACGACCGTCGTACGGTTTCCACACACGCGGCGAAACACGTAAATTTCGTCATTTCCGAACGAGGGGGTACGGGAAATTATAAAAACGATCGTCCTTCACGGGGCGAGTACAACTGGTTAGTCCCTCCCCGTGTATACCAACCCTCGTCGTCACACTACCTTAGCTGTACGGGCCGAAAATTTAGTGGCCGCGTACGTAATAATAATAGTTTAATAATATAGAATTCGGACGACGGGTTGGCGCCAAATGCCTTCGCGTCTACCGTCGATCATCGACCAAATGGTGGCGTCTCTACGTTAAAGCCGGAACGATTAAAAATCGAAAAGTTAAAAAAACGTACGCGTTCATCAAAGGACATAATTATTAAAAAAATTAATAAAGGCCTTCGAAAAAAAAATTCGTATTCCGAAAATACAAATTTTTTTTTCGAAACTTCACACACACAGACACACTAAGTTTGTTAAAAAGCGCTCCAAGTCGCGATCGAACTCGGCACGCAATCGTCGCGTATTTTCCGTCTAAAAATGCGAGGCACGGTCGTGACGAGTGCCTCGAAACGAACGCCTGTTACCAATTTACTAGGGCCTCCGGAACAGGGACATGTCCGTTTACAATTGCCGATCGACCATCGAAACGTCGAAACCGACCGCGATCGTTCGTACGTTTAGCGTTTTTCGTGTCTGATTCTCGCCGTTTGACGACGACACTCTATTCTATATTGTGCAAATCGCGTATCGCGTCGCGTAACGGTCGGCGATACAACGCCGATATCCGAAACGTATAATCGTTTACGAATATACTTTCCGAGTTTTCCCATGAAACGCGGTGTACTCTTCGAAAACAATTTTTCGAACCACTTGTGACGGCCCAATTAATCAACCACGACCGCGCGTTTTCGTAACTTCGTCGTACGTCGGCGGGTATAATTGAAATATTTTTGTTCCCGACGATTGCCGAGAAACAGTCGAAATTAATATATCGATTGTGGTATATAATAGCGATATAAATTATATAAGAAATAACGATACATATATATATATATATATATATATACGATAATAGCGTAATAAAATTTTTAGTAAAGTTTACTAGGCATCGTTATGTCGTTGAGAATAAACCATTTTCTTACTTACGTTTACAATTTCATCGAACAAACGCCGAAAATAATTTACGTTTTTTATCCTGACCATATATATATATATATATATATATATATGTTCGCGCCACTTGTTATCGAGGGTACAAATGTCCACGAT
>JAIPRN010002379.1:0-31408 GCA_025469175.1 Geopemphigus sp. TES_GeoC_2020
TTACGAAAAAAGTGCTTTAAATACGTTATAACGTTGTGTATACGTTTTAGAAACGTCCAAAAAATACCCTATTTATACACATTGTAGTTCTTCATTGCTCTCCTTTTCGTTTGTTTCGCGATTCGTTGATGAAATCGTGTAATTATAACGCAGGGGTTAATAAACTAATAAGCGATTATAATAATCGAACGTTTATACGTATAACGTTTCGAAATAACGATCTTACATTTTTTTAGATACGAATAATATTCGTAATGATGTATTATTTCGGTTTTTTTTTTTTTTATGTTTTAGCTCCCCACTTACCAGATCCAATTTATTGTCCAAATAATTGTGGTCGCCGTTACATAGGCAATTGGAGAAAGAAATCCCTAAACAATCATCTCAAACATGAATGCGGTGTTAAAAAGAGATTTACGTGCTCAATTTGTTCTAAACAGTACACAAACAAACAGGGATTTAAGTGGCATAACGCTTTTATTCACAATTTAATATTACCGTAACGATAAGCGTATTGGATTAATTATTACGTTAAACACCCGGTAATCGATAATTACCTCGGTGGTTATTTCCATATGTATTATGTAATATTTATCGTATTGACTCATCTTCATCAATGAATATATATATATCAAAAATATGTTCTAAATATATCGTGTATTCGTAAAAATGCTTAAGTTTTTTTTTTTTTTTAGACACATATACGCGAATTGTAATCGATCGCGTCACCTGAAAAACGAATGCGGGGTACAGAGAAAGCACGCGTGTACGATTTTTTTCAACTGGTTTACGTACAAATACGACCAAAAAGTTCATCACGCCAAAAAGCATCATATATCGAGTTCGTAACGGGGCGATGGATTTTTGTATTACATTGGCCATATTTCGTTTTCGTACGCGACATTTATACTCGTACCAATTTCGTTATTTGTACTTAACGTCCAGCCGGCGGACTTACGGCTTATAACGCGCGACAATTATGAAAAAAAAATTTAATCGCGGACGTCCCGTGTATTTCTATGATCATTATTACGCGCGCTTCGTCCACGTTTATTTTTTATAACGATCGATTTGTACGTATTGTTATCCGCATCAAATCGCCCATGATTACGTATGGCGCCCCGTAGTATTGTAAATCCCGACCGGGCCGAGCGCTACGGTGAACATTTTGAATCGATTTTAAAAAAAATCGAATATATATGTTTATACTTGTAAAGAAGAAAGACCGCTGATAATCTGCAAAGCGGATAATCGAGAATTTACCGTACGTTGACAATATAAAAATTATTCAAACTTACGTTTGTTTTCGTAATACATTTTTTTTGGCCTTTATAATTAACATTTGGTTCATTTCGAGCTTGCGCGTTACAAAAAAATGCTTTAAATACGTTATAACGTTGTGTATACGTTTTAGAAACGTCCAAAAAATACCCTATTTATACACATTGTAGTTCTTCATTGCTCGCCTTTTCGTTTGTTTCGCGATTCGTTGATGAAATCGTGTAATTATAACGCAGGGGTTAATAAACGAATAAACGATTATAATAATCGAACGTTTATACGTATAACGTTTCGAAATAACGATCTTACATTTTTTCGGATACCAATAATATTCGTAATGACGTTTTATTTCGGTTTTTTTTTTTTGTGTTTTAGCTACCTACTTACCAGATCCAGTTTATTGTCCAAATAATTGTGGTCGCCGTTACATAGGCAATTGGAGAAAGAAATCCCTGACCAATCATCTCAGACATGAATGCGGTGTTAAAAAGAGATTTACGTGCTCAATTTGTTCTAAACAGTACACAAACAAACAGGGATTTAAGTGGCATTACGCTTCAATTCACAAATTAATATTACCCGAACAATAAGCGTATCGGATTTAATTAATACGTTAAACACCCGGTAATCGATAATTACCTCGGTGGTTTTTCCATATCGACGCGTCCTAATCAATAAATATATATATATCAAAAATATGGTCTAAATATATCGTGTATACTTAAAAAAATGTTTACGACGTTTTTGTTTTTAGACGCATATACGCGAATTGTAATCGATCGCCGCGACCCCGTATGGTTGCGGTAGAGAAGGCGAAGATACTGCTGCAACACGATTGCGACGCGGTAGTATCGTAGCGGAACGTGTTAATCGACATTTCGACGAAGTCTAGTGTTGGCGAATTTTTAAAACTTAAAAGTCGAAAATAGTTCCGTTGACCACTAATCCCGTCCTAAATGTCCCAATAACCGGCTGTTAAATTGAATAACGGTTTAAAAATGTACGAAAAAAAAAATACAATTCAAGTCGTTAGATTACGCGGAAACAAAGTACCAATAATATGCTCGTTTTAGTAGGAACGCAAATTTACATATATATGCCCCGTACGGGTAGTGGTAACGGCAACACACACTCGCTAACAACGTACGATTAATTGTTAATTCGATGGGCTAGATTGATTATTGTTTTATTCCCCCGATTCCAATCGATATTCCTCGCGTTTAGTAGATAGCGCTCATTTTCGCTTAAACTCGTACGCAAATTCCGTCGTCTACGTCCGATCGTGTGGGAATTGCGAATTCTCAAGAAGACGAATTATCGATTCTCCCACTTACGTTTCTAATCGCACTTTTCACGCGGACTCGCGTTTAGAAAACCGCACAAGAAGAGGCGATAAAATTCTACGAGAGGTTCCGTTCAAAATTTAACTCTCGCCCGAATCCTCTAATTTCAAATCAGACGCGGTTATTCTTGGCCACCCGCCTGGACGCCTAAATTGTAGTTCGTATGGATACCTTTTAATTAACCATCCCCCCGAACAATAATGGTAATATAATAATAAAAAACGCCGTAGGAAGTGTCAGTGGCGTACTTAGACCCGAAACCCGTCGGGGTTCCCATTATATTTTCTCGCGTACTCTTTTATTGTGCTTTATAAGCACGGATCGTATATTAATTTTTAAAGAAAAAATAACGATTTACTCGTATAGCGCCAAGCGAAGAGTGCTGATGTCACACATTCCTGTCACGGGTATGGCAGTCCGTCGTATAACGACGCAGGTTAAGGCGCGTTGTTTTATCGCGGTACGTTTATACGTAGTACGTTAATATATATGTATATATAATATTATATTATATATTATAATTATTCGTCGCGTTATATAATATTATAATTTGTCTATCATAAACATCTCCGTGTTACCCTTCTTCCGATCCTCCAACCACGTAACGTTCGAATTCTCAATTAACTCGACAGCCGTCGTCGATTTACGCGCTCGACAATATTTCATTTTTCGAACCGTAAACGTTCGTAGCGTATCACGTGTTTGACGAATACGCGCGTTCATAGGTGAACGAATTCGTTCGACGGCATTTAACGGGGGATTTTTTTTTTTTTATGTAAATGAACGCCCGCGCTTCGCCATCGTCGCTTTGTCATCGATAACGTTAACTTTTTTTGTTTTTTTTTTTTTTGTTCAAGTTAGCGGACCGCTACCCGACCCAGTTCATTGTCCGAGACGTTGCGGTCGTTGTTACAAAGGCTCGTACAGAAAATTTACGCTAGCCAATCACCTCAAACTCGAATGCGGAGTCCCGAAACAATTCCGGTGCACCCTGTGCTCGAAACAATTTAAACGTAAACAGGGGCTGCAGGGACATTGCGCCTTTGTTCATAACGCGTATTTAGCGTAACGTAATAACGATTTTAACGTATTTTATTTTTCGTGTAATTACTAGCGTTCGAATTGTACCGATTCAATTTGTATTCGGTTCTCTGCGCGTTATCCACGATATTGATAATATTTTATTAATTAATAAACGATTATAACGATAATTTCCGGTCTATTGTACGTTACTTTTCCCTACAATTCTCTCGCCTAAATTATTATATATTCGCAAAACGGTACGCGAATTCCGTTTTTTCGTATCGTTTACTGTTAAGGAAAAATTGGTTTTTAGTACTACGCGAGTGGGAAAAATTGAAAAATACGCGAGAGTAAAACGAAATAGCGAGAATACCATCCCTAGTACTCTCGTAGTGATATTGAACGTGCCGAGTGTAGTTTTTTCTACGATAGGCTTTCCCATAAACGCGAAAAATCGCCGGTAGAAATTCGTATTATTACGACGCCGCGATAAATGGCGCACGTCCGGGATATATTACATTTACTAATAATTCGATCATTACGTTCGTACCCGTCGGTTTTCTCAACGGTATCATATCGAATTAAAAATCGTCGACGCGCTGTTTGGACGGCGGCGAACGTTGCGGGATAGACGTAACCGGAATACGCGCTTGTTCGGCAAACACGCGTTTATATCCCGAACGAAATATCGTTTTCAAAATACGCCGCGTTCGTGAATTAATAACCAGTTTCTATAATTATTCGACTGCAAGCGCCGTTAACGCGGCGTATTCATGTACATCAAATTGTACGCGATCGATGACGTCTACTTGCGTCGTGTTTTGTTCGACATCCTGAATTGTTATCGAAAAAGCAATCGAGATACGCGAAATCGTACGTCTCGTAAATCGCCGCCTATATTGCCCATACTTGTTGGCCGTACGCTTATATCAATAACATTCTTAGGCGTTCATTACCATAGTCTATTTTTTTCAACTTATATTCCACGCGCTGTTTTTGTCTTTGGACGTCAGTGCCCCGTAGTAAAAAAAAAACCATTAGTTGTAGCTAGTTTCACGCTGCTTTTAATAACGTTTGCGCCGAAATACCGAGTCGTTTGTTTTTTATTTTTTCCAGATGCCCTACCCGATCCGCTGCACTGCCCAAACCAATGCGGTCATCGTTACCGGGGTACAAAGAGAAAATCAAACCTTATGAGGCACCTAAAATACCGATGTGGGAAACCGAAACAGTTCCAATGTTCCCATTGTTCGAGATTGTTCTCCGAGAAGTACATGCTAAAATCTCATTATATTCTCGTCCACAATATTAATATTAATATTTAACGGAAAGAATATTAAAAGAATTCCCCTTGTTCTCCCTGCGTTGTTTATAATTATTCGAACGTGGAAACCATTTTTAACCGCAATAAAAAAAATGACACGATCGATTGTTTTTTTTAAATTGTTTTGATACGCGATTCGTAAAGAATTATATATGCCCGAACGTGTATAAACAACGCGTCGGTGACGACGATAATTAGTGGCGGTGTTTTGTGTACAATGCCATTCAGTTTTAGTAAACGTACACGAAACGTTTACGACAATCATTTTAAACGTTACCAGTAAGCATTTCGGGAAAATCCTAAGCGTCGTACAAAGCGCTGCAAATTGTTATTAGCGAATAATATAAAATCGTTCTGCGTTCTAGGTGTAATCGCTGTAATACTCGCTTCGCGTTGCCGGGTAAGTAGCCATTATTAACACGACGACGACCGGCGTTGATAAAAAAATATACGCGTGTAAAACGAATATTTCGGATTTCGTGAAAATCCGGATAAATGTTCACGTACGTAAAAATCGTAAAACGCTTGGATAGCAAGCAAATAGCGTTTTCGGACAAAACGAATCGACGACCGCCGTTAATTAAAACGCTCGTATTTTTCGTATTACGTCGGTTTATTTGCCGCGAAATGTTCGACGATCGAACTTTTGAACACGGTTTTTACCACGAATACTATTTACGTTACAAAACGAACGAATTTTTTTTTCTTTAAGCTGTCCGACTCGATCCGACGGTGTGTGTACTGTATCGTCCAAACAGGTGTTGGGCGACGCCTACGCGAGAAGACAGCTGGAAATCCGAACGGACGCGCCTCGACGACGAATACGGGAATTCCTGTTGCCCTAAAGTCTAAACGGTTCGCATAATAAATAATAATACGATTTTAGTTATTCACGTCGCGTTTGTGTACGTAAAATTAAGCGATCCGTAACAATATTTTCGATCATTTTTTGCGATATTCTTCTGTAACAAATAATAACGATTTGATTGAAACGACGGTACGAAACCGATTGAAATCGGCGGAAATGTAAATCCTTTATAATAAACGTAACGGATTCGACCGTTACATTTACCGTCCTATATGGTTTGTTTTTTTTCCCAATACCGTTTAAAATTAGTGTAGCCCGGATAATCGTACAAAAAAAAACTAAATTCGTGTACGGTGGCGGTAATTTATTTGGACGCGAAAACGTCGGCGTGAACGCTGATTAGAAGAATATTAATTACTCCGTGATATACGTTCGTTTTCGTTCGACTCGATACGATGACGTACCGTATGTAGGTACACGTCTCGAGTACTTTTTTTTTACCGTTTGCTTGTGACGTGTCTAAAAATACGTTTTCGATCGTTTCGGACGGTTCTGAAGTTGAAAACGGCAAATAAAACGAAAATGTTACCGCGTTTCCGGTACGTTTAAATTATTACGCCGTGCATTTCGGACGTTTCGTGACAATCGCTCGTGACGCGATTGAATTATCCGCGATAATTGACAACTCGCCTTCTAGCCTTCTGCGTTTAGTCATCACTAATCGTTCACGCGTCTCGTCGACCGTTTCGCGAAGGCGTCGATTTATTTTCTAATAATCGAAATGCGAACGAACGCCTCTGTATAATTATGGAATTTCTACTAAAATAATATTTAACCAAGTGTAACGATACGCGTGCATATTATAATTTAGTTTAGTTTATATGAAAAAAATACGCTGTACACAAATATCGTTAGATTTCTTAATAAAACGAACTGCCCGTCGGCCTTCACGGAACACGGACTATACTAAAATAATCACACAGCAAACGCGTTTGAAAGTAATAAATATAATGTACACGAAGAATGACGACCGTAAGGGTTGGTGATTAACTAACGGTAAATCAGAATGACCGCCTGCGGTACGAACGGACAAAATCGAATATCTTTACATATCACGTTAAACCTGTGGTCAATCTCACAGAAAACACATCCGCAAGTAATAAACATAAATATACATAAAGGACGACGACCGAAATGGTTAGTGACCAAATAACGGCAAAACGCGCATTGCGCGGGATATTTTTACACGCCGATACCAGAAAACATATCCAGAATCAACCAAACAAAGGAACAACCACTACGGTCAACAACACAAGTGCCACAACATCAGATGTGCCAAATTTCTATGGAGACTCTTCGAAGCCTATGTAACCCAAATATTACGTCTCTCGCCCCAGCAGTCGGGCCAGTGAGGGCAGTCCAGAGCAGTGACGAGTCACCCGTCTACTCGAGCGTCAGAAAGGAGTCTCTCTAAAGAAGAAGTCTCTCGTGGAGCGGAGTAAAGGAAATTATCGCCAACGCAAGTTCACGGCACCTGACGACGTTCCAGCTACCAGCCATCAGCAATCTTCAAGAAGTCGGCATTCCGGAGGACGAGTCCAGTTATTCGTTATCAAAGTACTTGCGTTTGTCTTTCAACATTCGTCGGTGGATTCGTGAGGCGAAGGCACCGACCCAACCCTTTTTCCTCATACCTCTGCACAACCTCGTGTGTCTCCTGACCAAAGAAGTCGAGCACGGTCGGTTGGGTAAGAAAATGCCATTCTGTTCGTCTAACTCTCACTTTTAATTACGTTCGAGTATTCCGATTATATTCGTACTTACGACATTTTTTGATTACGTTCCTGAATAATTTTCGTATTCACGACCTTGAGATAAATAACTGTAATAACTCATTAAACTTGCCCCCTTCACCTATCCTCCTACGTCCCTCTCGCCTTATTTTCCACGTAGTTCTCATACCTTGTTAATTTTATTTTATTTTCATTTTCTTTCATTTTATTAGTTTTCGAGTTATTACAGAAGTCTTAATCTTTTATATATTTATTTATACGCGTACCTGAGTGATAAACGCCCGTAAAACTACCCGCGCTTAAGTACAAAATTTTGTACACATTTTCACATAGGCCGCCAGGAGCTTCACGAACTCGACGGATAATTGTCGCGCGCAATGTATGTTATACCTCTAATACCAACCCAACCGCTATTTACTATATTATACTTAAAAGCATGTCGTTTCATCAATAATACATTTATCGTAAGGTACGCCTAGTGTACTTATTTAAACTCTGCTTAATTTTGCTTATATAATCTATATTTGAGATTTACGTATATACCAATAAAAACAATGGTGGTTCGGTAAACACGATTCTTGTCGTCGTTTGATTTTATATTTTTTTTCCGTTCGGCGTATACAACGTAACCTCGAGGACGACGACGACGATAATAATTCGTTTTGTTTATGTTACAGTACTCGTAAGTTTGTTGTCCGACCCAATTCAATGTCCGAACAATTGTGGCAGATCGTACAAAGGCAAATTTCGGAAGTCTAGTCTCCGGAGGCATATTTCGTACGAATGCGGCGTTTACCCGCAGTTTAGTTGCCCCGTGTGTTCAAAACGGTTCGCGGACAAAGGCAGTATGAAAAGGCACGTGTTGACCATTCATCAAGTCCCGTTTGTGTAACCCGACGTGGACGTTACGCGTGTTTATTGAAACGGAATTGCCGGCCGAACGCGTATTACAGTAAATTCGTTCGTTGACCGTTACCACCGTAAAGGTATGCCAGGTATACAATTGGTACACTGTCCTAGGTTACTATCGCGTAACACGATTTTCGGTTCGATCTTCGGATCTTGGTGCCCTCGTTTCTTCTATAATACGAACGTGCCGTCCGTTCGATGATTAACTTCGAAATGCGGTTTCCCTATCCCTCCCCCCCATATTCTTTGTTACCGACCCACGGATGTTCACGACAAATCGGAGTCGAATTTCGTCACTTGGACGAGTGAGCCCTCCGGAGTGAAGGGCAATTGTCAACCGCTCGAAATACTCGTCCCTTTAATTACGCGTAATATCCGTCGCTACGTCGTTTCGGGTTAGTCAAAGCCCGGGGGGGAGGGGGAGAGGCACGGGCACCAACGAACGTTATAATCAAGTTATGGACCACATTTCGCTTGTAAGAATGTAAAACACGACGTTCTAGAAAACATCCCTTTCGGTCGTACCGTGAGTTTGGTTTGTAAGTAGTTGTTTATTGTATATTTTAACGCGATCAATCGTGTTAGTAAACCCTTGTCCCTAATATACACGTCTATACGTAATACTGTTATCGTTACTTATTTACCCTATTTTTTTTGGTTTTTGTTTTTAAGTAGGTAAAATAAGAATTTAAGATATACTTTAATTTATTATAAATTATATATATATATATATATATATATATATATATATAATAAAACGATATTAGCTATTAATTATTTTCCGACGATTGAATGGTGGAGAAGAACGAACCTCCCCGCCGATTATCCCGTTTGACAGAAAACTATCGTCACGTATCGAATTTACCGTCGATACGTTGACAACGTAATTTTTGTGCCCGTTAAAAATACCCTATTGCACGTCTATTTCAATAATCGTTTACAATATCGTCGAGGTTTTCCCTTCGTAAACAGATTATTTCGAATATACCGAGCGAAAATATTCGTGTTTTTCGTCAATTAACGAGAATTTCCAAAAAAAAAAAAACGTTTACGGTTCGGACTTTACTCATTATAAATTCGAAAGCAAAACGGGCGCGATAAATTTTTTCCCGTAAATTACGGGCGCGGGCTGTACTCGTAAAATAGCTTCTCGATTCAATTTCGTGTCGTAGAAAAGCGCAGAATAGCCCGTAAATACTGTTGACGCGATGGACCACCGGTGTACAATTTTGACACGATTTACGACCGTATATTATACGACGTTACGGTATTTATTTGAAACGCCTACTACGGACGGTGTAGCGCGTAAACATAATTACGACGACGTGTAATATGTCGTTGGGTTAAGAATATTGCGTGTACGTAAAATAAGATACGTTTATCGCGAAATTAAAGCCCGTACCCTACGAACGCGCGATGGTTACATGGCTACGGAATGCCCGAGGTAATTCCGGTATAAATATTATTGCGAACTATCGACGGTCCTCGACGTTATTTCGTCGATAAATAAAACGGCTTTCGGTAATTACGACGGCACCGGTAAATAGTCTTGACGATTATTACTATCCGGCGCGCAAAGATAAGGGTTTTCTTCGTTTATCTATAATTTACGGGCGTCGGCGAGGTATTTTCCCCGTGTCCCCGCGGCCATCGCGTTGTGCGACGACCGACGGCCCGCCTCGTGTACTGTGTTCGATTTAACGCCGGGTCCACGCGCTGGCCGCTAACGTGTAATAATATTCGTGACGCGCGCGCGTATACGTGTTTCTTCGGGTTATTCGTGCGCTTGAAAACGCCGGTCGATTTGTGTTATGCCGCGGGTACCACCACTCCTACCGCGTCTTTTTATTGATTCGTCGCCTCCATATGGTTTCAGATATATTGCCGGATCCGTTATACTGCCCGAATGACCATTGCGGTCGGTCCTACACCGGATTAAAACGAAAGTGGAGCTTGAAAAGGCACACAACGTACGAATGCGGTATCGAACCTCAATTTCAATGCATTTACTGCGCGAGACATTTTACGGTCAAAACGAACTTGAAAAGACACGTGTTTTTCGTACATAAAATCGTTTAACCCGTATCGTACGCAAAACGATACATACGTATAGAAACTCGTTCTCACTTTTCAACTGTTCGACGTATTTCCCACGCGCGAGTATTATATATGTAGACGCAATTGCCAAAAAATTAAACGCCGTCGTACTTAAATCTATATTCAGCGTAGTTACGGTAAGGCTAGGACCGTTAATCCGTATAAAATTAAAAAGTAAGTAACGAGTGTGTCTCATACAGCGCCGAGCTTTACTTTATGAAATATACGATTCTAGTTTATATCCGTAAACTATTTGATAATTTTTGTTCGCATAATGTGATAAACGTGATATAACGATATTGATTTTTTTATAGCGATAGTATAATGTAATTAGTAAATACTTAATATATCTACTTGTTAATTGTGACACAGTTTGTATAACTTTATATATTTTTTTTACCGTATTTTTATTAAAAATATACGTTTATTATCATTTCGTTGTTTTTCCATTACCTCGTATTAGTATGTTTACGTTGTACACGTTATTTCCATGTTGAGGTGTGAAGTAATATAATATTGAACCGACCGTATATTATTGTTAACCTATTATTTTTACAGATGCGAATGCCGCTCAAAGATTTACGTGCCCGATGCCATGCGGTAAATCGTACAAATATAAATACAGTCTTAACCGACATCGACGCTTTGAATGTGGCGATAAAAAGAGATTTTCTTGTCACGTGTGCGGTAAAATATTTAACCAGAAAATGAATTTGAAGACACATCTAACGTTATTACATCACAATATAAAATAATTGATTCATCAAATAGCGGTTTTGTGTTCAATTGCTTCGAAAATTAACTACATTATATACGTACTTGTCGTGACATTTTGACTTCGACGTATTACAAAATATTAATACCTAATTAACGACTTTTTTTGTAAAAAATAATCGTTTCTTTATTTTATCTAAAAACGAAACGCCTATATGTTATATATATTTATACTGTTTAAAATTTGATAATTTTTTTTTCGAGTCTCATACTCTGTTACTAATTAGGTAAAAACAAAATTGACTGCATTTCAAATAAACGTGTAAAATAACAAAAAAATTTTTTTTTAATTGTACTCGAAATTATATGTTATAATGTCGCTAAGTAGAAAAATTGACGTATTTAAAATAGATAATAATTACAGTAGATATATAAAACTCGTCACACTGATGTCGTTTAATTCTGAACACCCGTGATCTATGATGCAATTTTGTAATTTGTATTTAGTATCAATCAAAAACTACTTATGTATTTGTGTTATTATTAATTAAATCGACAAAAATAAAATTTAAATGTAATCCGACTACGGCCATTTGGTTAAATTTGTTTTTATTAAAAATTTGCTTTAAAAACACCATTTTCTTTTACAATTTAATTTTTATTATACGTTACGTTAATATTTTGTTTTTCCTATTTTAGTGGTTTTTTCTTTTTAGATTTTTGTGCGAAAGCGCAAAACGATTATTTTTTTATTTATAATCGAAGTACGAAAACTGACTTTTTCTGTGTTAGTACGTATTACCATATATGATACGTCGTTCCTTTTTAACCGTTAATTTCGTTTTACGAGTGCGCTACAAAGTAATTCGTAAACCATATAGAAGTTTTATTCATACGTAAATTGTCTTTGAGATGTGTAGTAGTAGTAACAGTAGTAATTGTTTAGATATATATTAGTATTATAAATGTATAGCGTATACATTGTTTATTTTATTTATATTTATAGTTAGACAGAATAGTAGCAAAAATGTAACTGATCGCGTAATAACGAACCTTTGTTTCTTTCTAGTTATGGACGAAAATCAAAGATACGTGTGCCCGACGTTGTGCGGTAAATCGTACAAGAACAAATACACCCTTAAGCGGCATCTGTTTTACGAATGCGGTGGTAAAAAATCATTCTGTTGCAACGTGTGTAGTAAAAAGTTTACACAGAACACGACTTTGAAATCGCATTTAGCGTTAATACATCAAATAATTATTTGATTACCAAAGTAAAAAAGCGTGTTTCGAACGGGGGGGGGGCCGAAAATGAACTCTACTGTACTTGGTTCGATGTAACGTCGATCGACGAAATAATCGTATTCATTTATGGAGATTTCGACTTTTCGCTGGAAACGATCGCTGTACAGTTTGGTAAACCGAGAATGCGTTTAATATCGCGCCGATCGAACGATATTCGTCTCCGAGGTATTTTTCCTAATAAAATACGAAACGCGGATTTCTTTTTTCATACAATTGTGTTATATACGCGTACCGTTATTTCCTTGTATTACACGCCTAAATATATTTGTAGGAACATACGGCGTAATTGAAGCGCGCCATATTTCCATTGTAATAGACGTTTTATTTAACGAACGACCTTTTCGATCGCGTCGAATTTGAAAACGATTCGTTTTTGTGTTTGGGCGATTAGCGGATAACGCGCATAAGTGTTCAAAATAATCCGTAAAATATGAATCTTAATAACGTATTCGGGGGCGTCGTAAAAAATATTCGTCGAACGTTTATATATATATATAATACGTACGGGTACGTCGAATACGTATTTATAAATATATATTACGGGCGCGTTCGGCGATAATATTATCCGCCGAAAATCGCCGTCCACGAGCTACTACTATAGTTCGTGTTCCGTAAGACGCGCGAGTGTGTACAGGCGCCGGAGGTACGCGTGGTCGGTTTCAAATGTGCTCGGCGAACGCGTAATATTGTCCGTTTTGGCGTGGGAATACCGATAGCGGAAAATCCGTTTATTTCCGTACGAATCCCGCGAAAGCACCGACGTCCAGAATTCGTAACGCACGCGTACACACACATCCCCCCCCCGCCGACGACTTCGATAATGTGGATAATTCCCGCCTATTGTCGCGTGTCGTTATACGACGCTTCGATCGATTATCGTTTGTTCACGGCGTGTACGTTGACGGGGACCGTGGTCACGGTTGGAAATTATCCGTACTTCAACACGCCTTATTGTCGTACCACGGTCCGTTGCTCGTGTTACTGACGTTCATCTTCGTTTTCATTGATTCAAATTCAATTTGTCCACGTCCCGAAATCAATTTTGTTGCACGCTGTTCGACAGAAGAATAGAGACGCGGCGGTGAGTTCTTTTTTTCATCGTCGTTATAACGTTTACGTTGCGTAAACGTTTTAAAATATATCGGTAGCCGATACGATCTTTCCGTTAAAATTCGGCTTGTTAATGAACTTAATTGAAACAAAACGTCCAATTTCGTTTTATTTAAACCGAAAATCAACGTGCATCATATGTTTATATATCGTGTACTTATTCTAATAGTTTGTCGTCGCCAAACGTCCCTATAAAAATATTATCCGTTCATAGTGGAACGCTGGTCGAAACAATTTTGTTCGTGTCGTTTTTACATAATCGTTTATTTTTTACTACGGAAATAATTACCCTCCGCTAAACCACGGTGGCCTGACATTAATTTAATACGTAGTAATTGACCGTTTTAATTTTTATAAAAAGACTCGATTCGGTAAAAATACGTATTTTCATGTTGATTCGTTTTAATTTTTTATATTATACGCAAGTACTTGGGTTATAAACACACGCTCTCGGCGTTTATTACTTTTATTTAATCGTCTATCGTGTTTGTGGTCGTATAACCAAATCTATTACGTTTGTACCTACAAATATGTGTAAATTGTTTCGTAATGATTCTTATATGTTTAATAATATTAAAATTTATTCTATAACTTATTTAAATTATGTAAACGTTAGATTCATTTAAAGTAAATATTTAACTAAGCTGATTTAATTCTACGCGTTTGTTTTATTCGATATTATTTTTCTAATAAAGTTAAATAACATGTAACTTCAAATAATGTTTGTATTACTATATGTTAAAATTTGTTTAATTTTTAATTAAGGATATTAATTACTATTGTTTATTTAATCTATATAATTCTGTCATAAATAAATTAGCTTGTACTAACCAATGGAATGGAAGGATGACACATTAAATTGTAAGTTGCCCATATTGCAAAAAAGACAAAAAAAATTTGAAATGGACGGAAGTAATAAGTTTACTATAGAAAGGTAAAAAGATCATTCGATCTTTATATATCTATTCTTTTGTACATTTTATTACGTATTGTGATGTTTTAATTTTTTAAACCAATATAAAATTATAATTTCTTGTACAATATGTATTTAATTTTGCATATACCTAAAGTATAATAACGTGAAAATAATGTTTTATTTTAATTGAAAGTACATCCCTGGTGTGCCATTATATTTTCCAAATTAATGTAGTCATTGCTACGTAAGATTAAAAAATCAATTTTAAATTATCACATTATAACAAACAATATGTCGATATAATAAAATGATTATTTTTATTTTTCTTAATATTTTATACATATATTAAATTACTAAAATATCTCAATAATAATAGTTGTTACAATGATCTATAATGAAATGGAATCCCCAACAAATTTTAGTATTTCCTTTAAATTGTTTTATCGACTTATTCTTACAAACTAGTTCTCTACTGATAAACAACTTCATTTGCCTTATATTTTGTTTTAGGTGTGCATTTTGGAATATTAGTTTTTCCTTGTCATTCGTATTTTTATTTTATTTTCGGGGATTCGTCAGATCTATTATATTTCCCAAATCATTATAGTTCATTTTACAATGGTCTGGAACGAGAAGAAAATCTTAGCTGACATGTCAACGAATAATGCTAAATTCTAAAAAAAAATTGTTTTAAATAATGGTATGATAGACAACATATTCAAAAAGATCATTGTGATGTTAACTATTTGATTTTATTGGTACAAAATATCGCAATTTGTTTCCATTCAGTTTCGTATACTGAAGAACTTTATTAACAATTATTATTTGATTAAATATTAATCATTTTCATTTTCATTTTGTTTTTGTTTTTTAAGTTGCAGACCTACCATTGCCCACGCCATCTTGGTCATTTTCAGAAAAGAAAACCTTTTATCAGACGTCGAACAGGAACATAGAATTATGTTCAGATTTTTATGTTCTTTGTTTTAAACAGTTTGCTGTTTAGTATAAAACAATTTTCTATTCACTTTATGTACAATAAAATACTTCAATTCGTCTTTAAATAAAAACAAATTAATTGAGCGGAGAATGTATTAAAATAAGTAGCATCCGTTCTTGAAGAATTAATATTATATTTTACACATTACTACTCAATCCTAAATTCTTATATGTCTTATAATACAGTATCTGTTTGTTCTGTAAGTGTATGTATATTGCCAATTTAATTAACATATAATAATAACTGGCATAACAATTGTGTTTTATGTTGTAATAACGCTTCAATGTTCATTTGTGATATATGTTCTACAAAAATCTGATCAATGTTATGAAAAACTACGTGTTGAATATATAATTTATATCTATTAATTTGTTTATTTTATTTCAAGTCGCTACTAATCTATCCAATCCAGTTTATTGTCCAAACAATTGCGGTCGATGCTACAGGGGCTTGTACAGGAAATCAATTCTTAACAGGCATCTCGAACAAGAATGCGGGGTAATCGGCAATTTTAAATGTTACATTTGCTCCAAACGGTTTTCACAAAAAGGCAATCTAAAGAGACACTGTCATTTCATTCATAAATTAATTTTCGCGTAATGACTGAAATATCAGGACATCGAATGGTTTTTAACAGTATTGGATCTGCATAGTAATAATATAATCCTAAAAGGGTGTAAGGAAGTACAAGATACTTTTTTACATGTACGATAAAAGTATTGTTATTTTATTATTCAATTACGTTATATTTTACCAATTTTCTTATGACATTTCGCTATGAAGACTGTAATAAAAACGATATTGCTCATATTATGCATTAAGTATGTATTGAAAACATTGATGTTTTCTGCCTTGCGTTTGTTCTTTATTTAATTAACACTTCTTAACAATTGTTTATTACATTAGTAGAATTAATTATGTTGTAATAGTAATAATACTTAAAATTTATCTATATATACATATGTATATATAATTTTAATTTAAGCTTAATTTATATTGTAAGTTGTTGTCAATCATGTTTTGCAATAGATTAATTAAAATGTAATATGACATGTATGTAAATATAATTAACACATTCAGTTTTTCACCTACACTTATTGTTATTATTGCGCACCATTATAATGGTAATTGTTTTAAATTATTCATCACCCATCTGTTGTTCATAATAATAGTATTATATTATATTATTCATAATTTAATTAGTTGAACGAAAACGCGTAATGTTTCAAAAAGAAGTAATTATGGTGAACATTCAATATGGGACAAGTCATTCGTTCACTCTTCTAATCTTATAACAATTAGAGATTGTATGGAGATATTCTCCTGGGATACCTCCTCTGCAGGGAGGAAATTGTAATTAAATAATGACATGTTTTTTGTTTCAAGGTTCTGATCCAATTATATTGTCCAATTAATAATTGTGAACGTCACTCTAGAGATAGAAGAATATTAAATCTTAAAGATTGCGCGAAATATAAATGTGAAGTCTCGACATAATTTTTGTACATTTATCTATAAAGAAACAATATTTAAAAACCTCGTATACTTGTCATTCATAAATTGATTTGACCGTGACAAAATAAATATTTCGTTTTATTAATTTATTATTTGTGAAAAACAATCTCTCTTGCTCTTATTATCGTATACATATTATTTATATATATTAAAAACTTATGAAACCAAATTAAATCTATACATTGTGCACATATACCTTTATATAGGCAAATTAATAATAAAATTTTTTTTTAAAGATTTTATTATGTAAACAACTATGATTATTACCACACAGGTGTATAAGAAAAATATAAAATAAGCATATTGGGTTCCATAAAAAAAAAATATTTATTTTTACTTAATTTTCTTAACCGATAAGTTTACTCTAATCTACTCTAATCGATTTTACCGCTAGATTGAAATAAAGAACTCAAAATCTGAATTGTAAATTGTTTTTATTTATATTCCGGTTCATCCGTGTATTTTGCGTAAGTAATATACGAATTTAATTCGTCAATATTCATATTATACCTTCCTTTTTCATATTAAATATTAACATCTTTTTTTTATTTTTCAAGTTTTGGACCTACCCGATCCACTTAAGTGCCCAAACAATTGTGGTCGATGTTACAGTGGTCGATATAGAAAAAAAAGTCTTAAGACACATCTTAGACTTGAATGCGGTATTCCAAAGAAATTTCAATGTTGCTATTGTTTCAAAAAGTTTATGCATAAAAATAGTCAGAAGAGACATACTATTTTAATTCATAAATTACTTTTTTACTAATGAAGAGATTATTTTTTTTATTGTTAATCATACGTAGTAGTAACCAACTAATATTTATATAAAAATGTTCCCAAATGACTATTGTTAAGTAAATTCAAGATGTGCTTCGAGTGTCCTACTAGATTGTGTCATAGTTATAGACAATTTACAAAATCTGACGAACCTGTAGAAAACAAAATGTAGTATTCTATGATGTACTGCCATTGATCGATGTACATTTATCCTCATTTATGCGAAATATAACCAAATCCAAAAGTAGGGATAAGTGATTCAAATTTTGAGAGTAAAATATCCGAAAACGATATTTACAAATATATAACCTAAATAAATGTATTGTTCTGCTCGTCGCTCGCCTTACGCTTTAGTATTACACTGCCGTTTGTATCACTGTTTATACGACGCTAAAATAATTTATCGTTCGTGCGCAACACACGACTTTTAACCAGTAAATTTATTTCCTATTTTAAACGGATTTTACGCAAATGTACTGTTATTATTTGTGTTTTTCCAAATTACTTTTTTACTTACTGCCCGATCAAACGTTAGTTGTATTACCAAAAGCAAAATCTTAGGAGACTACAATCCATCTCTCGCGTCATCATTTAGTTCGAAGATATTGGCCATAAAAAAATACCCGACGCCGCGTTACGTTTCTTACATTATCCCCGACAAATGGAATATTTTGAACGTCGCGATCGTTCAATTTCTGTTCCATGTTTGATGTGCAAACTACTCGAAACAATCTGCATATGGCTGGTCTTATACAATGATACTTAAGCGACATTAGCTTTTAAGGATACGCTTTATTCTGTATTGCTTATCGTAGTTAAATAATTAGAATCGTAAGAAAGAAAATGTTATACGCCACGTGTTGATTAACAGTAACTGTATTACTGTCGTTAATGTGTACTACTCCCACCCAACTTTATAACCCAAGCTCTGGACACTAAAACTGTTAAGGATATCGAAAAGTGTCTATTATAGTAACTTTGTAAACATCGATTCGAATTTCTGTTCGGTTGAACTGCCGCTGGATAATTAATTTGCTAACGTGAAGCTTAAAAACAAAAAACGCGTGTTAATAAAAATATTCCGGCGCTGTCGTTTTATTTCGCAAAAATCGTTACGTTTAGTACTTCGCTTTCGACATTTTTTTTAACGAACTAGTGTTTTAATTTACAAAAAAATTATAAATCGTAATTCGTAACCATTATTTTGCCCGGCTTTATACTGACTGTACCGAGTTGGAAATATTGGCCGAAAAAAAAATTCGATACCAATCGCGCCGGTTCTTTTCGATGTACTAACATTGTTGTTTTGTTTATTTTTAAGAAGCTAACCGACCCGATCCACTTTACTGTCCAAATAATTGCGGTTATTGTTACACGTGCTCGAGGAGACGAGAAAGCTTTAGCGAGCATCTCGTGTTTAAATGTGCTAATCCCAAAAATGTCCGATGTATCGTCTGTGGGAATAAGTGTAATGTAGGGTAGCGTTTCCCAACTTCTTTTACTTACGGAACCCTTGCAGGAGCTTGAACATTTTGAGGAACCCCCATATTTTTTCTATAACAGTAACGCGGATATATGTTTTGTACACTGAAATGAGTGGGTTTTTGGACACTTCCGGCATAAAAGTGTCATTAATAAAATTAAAAAAACGATAAATCGAAACAATTCGATCGTTACGATAAATTGCTAGCATTTACTGTTGCGTGTAAACCCGGCTTTATAAGTTCATAACGTATATTATATAAGATATTTTATCATAGGATAAGGAAACTAAAAATAATTTTTATATTTTCCCAAATTTTTCACGGAACCCTTGGCGCCGGCTCACGGAACACCAGTTGGGAAACGCTGATGTAGAGCGTAATCTGAAGAAACGTCGTGTTTGTGTTTATAATGTATTTTAAAGTGTATCCGTGTTATTTTGGACGTGCGAACGAGATGCGTCTCGACGTCAAACGCGCGTTCGATTGATAACCGATCGATTGTTTTAACGTTTCGGGTACAATTACGCGTAATATACGAAATTCCGTTGAACAACTCCGTACCGTCGTTACGTGCGCTTTTTTTCTATTCGATTCGCGTTTTGTGTAGGTAGAGACCAATGAGAATTGCCGCGTTCATTTCGTCACGACGACGCCCATCATTATTTAGATACAATCGATCGCGAATTCCGTTATATCGGACGTGTACGTGACGCGCAATAGCGCGTATTTATAAACTTTTTTTGTGGGTGGGTGGAGGGGTCGAAGAGTGTCGAAATAACGAAATAATTTTAAAACGCCCGATATTTTCTTACGCTGCTTTTATTAGAATTCTATAAATAGTTTTATAGAAAAATTAATTGACGAAATCGAAGGAATTAAACGTTCAAATATTTTGTTCGTTTTCATTTACGAAATAAACCGACTACCTACAATATTATATTATTGACCGGTTGAAAAATTTTAAGGTCTTCGAACATTCTCTCGGGGCGGGGAGTACTTTCTAACAACCGTTATACGCCACTAACGTGACGGGTGAAATTACGAATTGTCCGAGTCAGTGGGGGGAGGGGATTTCGGTATCAAGTTATGTGTGTGTGTGATTAGCAACTATGACGGACCATTGCCGCGGACAAGCAAAAGTTGGATTCGAACGTATCGGTGAATAAAATGACCGTTCGCGTTACCCCCGTCCCTATTGACCGGTAAATTACCGATGTCCCAGCGTGTTACGTTTACCGATCGAACACACAACCGTGGTCGAGGGGACCGGCGACAAATCGTTTACCCTGGTCGTCGTGACACAACGCGTATGAAATCACTCGCGGTAACTATTCGAAACCGGCGGGTTTTTTTTTTTGGGGGGTTTTTGTCCGAGTTCGCGCCCGTTCCGCAGCAGAGGTGGTACGTCGCGGGCAAGCCGTACGATTTTCCCGGCGTAAATATACACGGTGTGTACGTGTTCGTTCGGTCGTCACGATTGTTCGCCGGACAAATGGTGAACTACCGTTTTCTTCGTTCCGAAACGAAAACGCGCGCTCGTCCGAACCCCCCCCCGTGTCCTTCCTATTACCTCCCCATCATCACCGACGTACGCACTAGCCGAAAAGGGATTTGGTTTTATTTAGCCGTCACGGCGGCGGGTAAGTAAATATATATATATATGTGTGTATAGATAGCCAGAGGTGGGGAAAACCTACGTTAACGAATTCTTCCCCTCCGTTCGGACGTAACGAAAAATCCAACGCGGTTTCAAGTTCATTTCCTTTACACATCAACGCCAGATTTAAATGGCCGTCGTTTCCCCCCCCGTGTCGGAGGAAACGCGCGTTTCCGTTCTTAATTCTAAATTGATTTCGGATAAAAGTCGAAATTCGGACCGCTACTGCTCGCCTAATATAATAAAGCGGACCGAGGCGCTCAACGGAAAATATACGTTCTATACGGCGAGTGTGTGGAACAATAGACGCGTTCCGACGTCGTTTTATTTATTATATAGTTTTGCACGATTTTTGTTTCGACGAATTAAGCGTAGCCGGTCATCGCGCCAGTATTTTTGACGACCGATGGTTTTTGCGTAGCGTTCGCGCGTGCCCGTCATACAGTAACGGCGTTTTCGTTGCGACAATAACACGCCGTCGACTGACCTATTTGTTTTGCCGTCCGTGTTTCAGCCGCCGAATTACCGGATCCGGTCGGGTGTCCGAACAATTGCGGCCGACGGTACAGAGGCCAATGGCGAAAGACCACCCTCAACCATCATCTGATATACGAATGCGGAGTGCCCAGGAAGTTCATATGTTCGATTTGCTCTAAACGGTTTACGCACAAACATCACCTGAAGTCGCATAGCGCCTGCGTGCACAAATTGATTTTGGCGTAATATCGCCGACGGGGGTGAGAATATTATTATTTTACGTTGTCCGCGCGTACCAAAAGCCGAAAATAATTCCGTGTCCAACGTAATTTATACAAACGTGTTTTATTTATACGCGTGTACACGATAGTGGCTGTTTTCGATGACGAATTTGTTGTTGTATTTAAACGTAGCGTATGGAGTTTGTGACGCGTGTCCGAGTAATTGTGACGCGCGCGTAATTTAAAAAACCGTCGTTTTCCCGAACGATTTATAATCGCGCGCGCGTTCGTTTCGTGTTTTATCGCCGAATAGGTGACGCGCGGACCGTTATTACACGTTTACTGTCTGTATCGAAACCACCGCGTATTATCATCAACCCACTCGGACAATAACGCTGGCCCGAAATCATCGTCGTCGCGCTTTTTACGACCGCCGCCGTCACTTTGCCATCGGTCCGCGTCAATCTTGGTTCGTGTCGGGTCTCTTAAAACTAGTTTCTTCAGTGTGCAGACCGCCTTAGCCGACGAACGTTCAATATTATCGAGAGTTACGTTTACGGTTAAACGCCGTGACTGACGGAGGCCGATACAATTTCAATAATCGTTCGACCGACGAAACGATCGCTTTTTGTGTGTGTGTTTTAAACGATACTAACAGTTTTACACGTTTTCCGCACCGGCGTATTTTAACGTATATAATATAATTCGGTGACGCTAGTACGCGCAACGTGAAAACGTCTAATGTATACAAACGTAAATTACGAGTTTCGCTAATATTTAAGACGCCGACCTATACATATATTGTCTAGAAAATCGTAAAAAGAAGAAACGTTTTAAAAGTCGTTCGATAGCGAATTTTTCGTGCGTTTTAACTACCGAACAGTAATAAAAATTAATATATATATATATATATATACACGTGCGTGTGTACGAATTGGATATTATTTTCATTACGGAATAACGTAACGCCGCATTTTGTTGTACACACCGACCACCGTCGTCGTTTTGCTGTTGTTGTGCTTTTGCCGTACGCGACACCGGTCGATATTTTCGAACGAAAATTGTTATTGTTACGGGCTCTTGACTATGACGACGATGAAACGAAAAATTGACGTTTTTTTTTTTTGTTCGTAAAGGCGCCGCCGCCCGTCCTGATCCGCTATATTGCCCGAGAAATTGCGGCAGTAGCTACAGAGGCGTGAATAGACTTGGAAATCTGAACAACCATCTGAAATACATATGCGGGGTTCAGAAGAAATTCGTGCGCACCGTTTGTTCCAAATCGTTCGCGCACAAGTCGTACCTATACAATCACTACGGATTGGTTCATTCGTTGATTTGATCGTAACTGTTATTTAACGGCGGACGTTGTTCTCGTTCGTATAATATTGTCGACGTGTACGAACCGAGAAACGCTATTAACAAACGGATATAATATCCCCGCCTGTTAAATATTACGACGCGCGCGTGTGTTGTGTACGGGTGTATTTCGTGTAAAAATAAAACGGATTAATTGAACGTAACGGACAATCGATTAATTTATAAAAACAATTCCTGTTTTGTTGCCGGTTTAAAGTCGCGTTTTCTACGCGCGTACGCTGATTACATAAACCGTCAATTGTTTTAACCTCCCGGTATACACCTTACGTTTGTTAATCCGACGTATCGATTAACCGTATGCGATTTATTTCCGCAATACGATCGTCGAATACGACGATTTTCGTTAAAGAAAAACGAACTATTAACGTTTTCGTTCTTTTTCCCGGTTATTTAGGGTCGGCCGCCTTGGTCTTCACCTCTACTGTCTGACCCGATTTCCCGCATCGTTCACGCGCCCGCCAGCAGTTTTCACGTCACACACAATCGCGTTCTTCTTTGGCCTTCCTCGTCGTTCTCCCACGTTCAATTCCATAACCTGCTTCTACATTTTCTCTCCTCCTAACGTCACCAAACCATCCAAGTCTATTCTCTCACATCGTATCCACAATCGACGCTTCTTCTTTCGTCGCCCCACTCACATCCGTCCAGGCATTCTCATCTCGACTACACTCATTCTCTTCTCAATTTTCGTGTCCTTTGCCCAACACCCTTAAAACTACACAACATAATTATTGGTCTCGTTACACTCCAATAGAACTAGTCCTGTCAGCCTCGTTGGAATTCTCTTATCTCACAAAATACCAGACGTTTCTCCGCACTTGATCCATCCTCGCCTAAGCCTATGTTTCACACATCCTCGTCAAAATCCCCGTTCTTTTGTACAAAGGAGGCCCTTAAATACTTAAAACGTTCAACCTCTCTTCACTCGTCCCGACCCACTGTCTTTCCACTCCTTCTTTCATCTACTTGTTCTCTTTCGTCAAACTCGTACTCTATATACTCTGTCTTACTTCTATTAATCCTTAATCCCTATTCTTCCAGAACAAATCCCCACACAATGACTCATTGGATAAACTTCCTCCCTATTTTCTCCTACCAACACTATATCGTCCGCAAATACGCGTACACCGTGGTATCTCCCGCTGTATCTCTTTTGTAACTTCGTTCATTACTACGTAGAACAGGTAATGGCTTAAAATCGATCCCCGATCTATCTCCCGCCATACGACGATGTGTCCCCTTTACGTGAAATCTAAATTAACGAAAATTTCACGCACTAAAAATGGATGAGAGGTGTCAGGAAAATCGACTGACACGCCACGCTATTTACTACACCCGTCGGTTTAAGAAAATAAAAAAGAATATTATCTTAATTTATAGTAAACATGAACGGGAGGTAACAGGACAGTCCCCCGCTCCGTGCGGTCCATTTACATCTTTCTTTCGACGAAATAAAAGAAAAATACAATAAACGCTTTTTTCTTCCAACGAAAGGAGAATGGCTTCGGTCAGCCATCCTCCTTCTATCCCAGCATCTGTGTGACGAAGCCACCCGAGCAACGGTTTGTCTCTCGCATGCCAACATACGCTAACATTTTCCACACGTCCACTGGCACTATATCTGATCCTACCGCTTTTTTCTCCTACGACGTTTCTATTAATATAATTATTATATTCAAGGTTACAATTTAAACATACCGGATCCACTTTATTGTCCGAACAATTGCGGTAGTCGCTACAGGGGTGTGAGAAGAAAAGGAAATCTGAAGAGCCACTTGAAATACGAATGCGGCGTTCCCAAACAATTCGCTTGTACCGTTTGTTTTAAACAGTTCGCGTTGAAGTGTCATCTCAAGAATCATTACGGTTTAGTTCATTTCATGCTTTTCCCATAACGAACCGACAGTGTTACGTTGGGCCATTGTTCGATATTTCAATTTTTTTTTTTATAATAAATATGTTTCGAATCTATTACATTTGTATATCGCCCGTTTGTTATTGTTGTTTCAATGTAAACAAAGAAAATAATCGTCGACAAATGAACAAATATACAACGATTAAACCATTAAATAATATATACGTTTTGTGTACTACAAATTCAATAAAATCGTTTATCCAAAAATTTAGTCTTGTTATTAGCGTTTATTTATAAATTTTAAACGTTATCCGGAATAATATTATTTTTCGTGTGAACGTGTGTGCGTTGGCAATATTAAGGTATTCCTTTTGTTAATTTCTTTCAACTAAAGCTTAGCTTTTGTACGTACGATATCAAAATCGTCGCGTAACAAAATGGTAAACTCAAATTATTATTTAGAATATGGCTATAATGGTTACGTTATTATTTTCAAGGCCTCTTCAAAAATGTACCGGATCCAATTCATTGTCCAAGAAATTGTGGTCGTCGCTACAGAGGAATATACAGAAAAGATAATCTAAAAAAACACTTGAAATACGAATGCGGCGTTCCGAAACAATTCGTTTGTAACGTTTGTTTAAAACGGTTCGCGTTGAAATGTAATCTCAAGAATCATTACGGTTTTGTTCACTCCATGCTATTACCATAACGAACCGACAGTGTTACGTTGGACCATTGTTTATTATTTCAATTTTGTATAATGGTTAATGTGTTCGAATTCGTTTGTATCGCGAGACGCGTCCGTTCGTAATTATTTTAATGTCAATAAAGAGAATTAACGTCGAAAACTAAACTATTAAATAATATTGGCATTTGTCTATAGATCACGGCAAAACGTTTATCTTTGAATTTAGCTACGTTATTCACCTTTATTCGTGAATTTTATACGCTAACTCGAATAATATTTTATTATGTATACGTGTTGATGTTGGCAATCTATGGTATTCTTACTGTTATTCCTCTCACCAAACGCTCCAATTATATGTACGATGACAAAATCGTAGCGTAACAAAATGTACGTTCCAACTATTATTTAGTATATGCCTAAAACTGTTCCGATATTATTTTCAAGGTTCCTCAAAATCCATACCAGATCCGGTTTATTGTCCAAGAAATTGCGGTCGTTTCTACAGAGGAAGGTACAGAAAAAAGGTCCTAAATGATCACCTGAAATATGGATGTGGGGTCCCCAAACAGTTCGAATGTGGTGTTTGTTATAAACGATTCTCCCGAAAGAGAATTCTTACAACCCATTGTGGCGTAGTTCATTCCTTATTCATAATTTGATAAATTGTATTACCGAATAGAGATGTCTGTAATAATAATCAATTCCTACGTTGTTTTTTCACTCTACGCTTTTCCCATAACGAACCGACAGTGTTACGTTGGGTCATTGTTTATTATTTCAATTTTTTTTTTTATAATAAATATGCTTCGGATCTATTGCATTTGTATATCGCCCGTTTGTGACTGTTTTAATGTCGACAAAGAAAATAATCGTCGAAAAATGAACAAATATACGACGATTAAACCGTCAAATAATATACGCATTTTGTGTACTAAAAATTCGATAAAATCGTTGATCTTAGAATTTAGTCTTATTATAAGCGTTTATTTATAAACTTTAAACGTTATCCGGAATAATATTATTTTTCGTGTGAACGTGTATGCGTTGGCAATATTAAGGTATTTTTATTGTTAATTTCTTTCAACTAAAGCTTAGCTTTCGTACGTACGATATCAAAATCGTCGCGTAACAAAATGGTAAACTCAAACTATTATTTAGAACATAGCTATAATTGTTCCGATATTATTTTCAAGGTTCCTCAAAATACCTACCGAGTCCACTTTATTGTCCAAGAAATTGCGGTCGTCACTACAAAGGAATACGCAGAAAAATGAATCTAAAACAACACCTGAAATATGAATGCGGGGTTCCGAAACAGTTCAAATGTGAAGTTTGTTTTAAAGAATTCGCTCGAAGGGCAGATCTTAAAAGCCATTGTGGTTTTATTCATTGGTTGCTTATTTGACTTATTGCGTTACTGAATAGCGACATCTATGATATATGTACTCGGTTTTTTTTTAGTCTAATTTTTAATCTTTGTATAAAGTAAACGTGTTTCTTCCAATTCGTTATATTGGTATCGAGACGCGGCTATTTGTTATTGTTTTAATGTCAACGAAGAGAATAATCGTGTAAAACTAAATAAACGTATAAAAATTGAACTGGTATATAACAAACATTTTTTGTATAGATCGCAGCCAATCGTTGGTCTTAAAATTTAACGACGATATTTCCATTTATTTACATCAATTTAACACGTTGGCCCTAATAATATTATTACTTGAGCAGACGTGGCATTATGGTGTTCTTATTCTAACGCCTTTCACCTAACGCTTAAACTGTGTGTACAATATCAAAATCGTCGCGCGACAAAATGTACATCCAAACTATTATTTAGAATATGGCTATTATGGTTACGATATTATTTTCAAGGTCCCATAAAATATGCACCGAATCCAAGAAATTGTGGTGGTCGCTACAGAGGAATGTACAGAAAAGATAATCTGAAAAAACGCTTGAAATACGAACGCGGCGTTCCCAAACAATTCACTTGTAACGTTTGTTTTAAACAGTTCGCGTTGAAATTTAATCTCAAGAATCATTACGGTTTAGTTCATTTCACGTTTTAACCATTACGAACCGACAGTGTTACGTTGGACCATTGATTATTATTTCAATTTTGTATGATAGTTAATGTGTTCGAATTCGTTTATATCGCGAGACACGTCCGTTCGTAATTATTTTAATGTCAATAAAGAGAATAAACGTGGAAAACTGAAGAAATATATACGAAAACTAAACTGTTAAATACTATAGGCATTGTGTACAGATCACGGCAAAACGTTGATCTTCGAATTTAGCCACCTTATTCGCCTTCATTCATAAGTTTTATACGTTAGCCCGAATAATGGTTTATTGTGTATACGTGTTTATGTCGGCAATCTATGGTATTCTTATTGTTATTCCTCTCACCAAACGCTCCAATTATATGTACGATGACAAAATCGTAGCGTAACAAAATGTACGTTCCGACAATTATTTAGTATATCGCTAAAATGGTTCCGATATTGTTTTCAAGGTTCCTCAAAATTCATGCCAGATCCGGTTTATTGTCCAAGAAATTGCGGTCGTCACTACAGAGGAATGTACAGAAAAAGCAATGTTAATAAACACGTGAAATATGAATGCGGGGTTCCGAAACAGTTCAAATGTGAAGTTTGTTCTAAACGATTCGCCCAAAAGGGAGATCTTAAAAAACATTGTGGCATAATTCATTCGTTGCTTATTTGACTTATTGCATTACGGAATAGTGGCGTTTTTAATATTTGTACATAGTTTTTTTAGGGTTTTTTCATTTGTATATGAAGTGAACGTATTTTATATAATTCATTAATATTTATATTGCGACGCGACCATTTACAATTGTTTTAACGTCAACCAAAAATATAATTGTCGAAAACTGAATACGTTTATGAAAGTTGAACTGTTATATAATAAACATTTTATGTACAGATCCTGACGAATCGTTTGCGTTTATTTATCAATTAAACGCCCAAATTATATTTGTTGTGTATAAGTATGTATGCCGGCGGTTTATGGTGTTATACGTTTATAGTGTTCTTATTATTATATATCTCTGATCTAACACTTAAATTGTATGTATACACAATATATCAAAATCGTCGCGTAACAAAATGTACGTTCGATTAATTATTTAATGATTAAAATGGTTCCGATATTATGTTGAAGGTACATCTATGTCCACGCCAGATCCAATATATTGTCCAAGAAATTGCGGTCGTCGGTACACAGGAACGTACAGAAAAATAACTCTAAACGAACACTTGAAATATGTATGCGGTGTTCCGAAACAGTTCGAGTGTAAAGTTTGTTTTAAGCGATTCGCCCGAAAGTCGTACCTTCGAAACCATTGTATCATAGTTCATTTGGCTCTTTTAGATAAATGAATTGTATTACCGAATATTTATAACGTCTGTAATATTGTTCAAATTTGTTATTGGAATGTAACGTTTTTTATTCGTACGTATTTAATTTGTTTTAATATGTTATATTCGTCGTTACACGACGCGTCTGTTTGGAATCGTTTAAACGGAAACGAAAATAATAATTATGGAATTCTATACGAATATACGGAAACTAAACCGTTAAATAATATACGCGTTTGTGTACAGATCACTGTAAAACGTCGATCTTTGAATTTCGCCACGTTATTCGCCCATGTTCGTAAATTTTGCCCGGATAATATTTTACCGGGTATATACGTTCGTGCCGGCGATTGATGGTGTTCTTATTGCTATTCGCCCAACTCGTCGATTCTATGTACTATATCACAAAATTGTCGCGTAACAACAAAACGTACATTGCAATTATTATTTAGAATACCGTTAAAGTGAGATTCTTGTATTATGTTTAAGGTACCCCAACATACATACCAGATCCGGTTTATTATCCAAGAAATTGCGGATTTAACTACGAAGGAATTACACGGAGAAATAGCCTCTGCATTATCACTTGGAACATGGATGTAGGGTTCGAAAACTGTTCAATATGTTTTGGACAATTCGTTACCTATTGTTTGGCGAATCATATTATCGAATAGCGACGTCTATATTATCGATTAATTTGTATTTGAAGATTATTTTTATTTGTGTCCCTATTAAATATATCTCAAATACGTTATATATTCGTATCGCGGTGCTCTCAGTGGCAACCGGTTTAATGTCGGCAATAAACACAAGCGTGGAATACTATACGAATATACGGAAGTGAAACTTGAATGATATACGCATTTCTGTACAGATCACGGCAAAACGTCGATCTTTGAATTCAACAATGTTATTGGCATTTATATAATAATATAATTTCTCGTGAAGACGTGTCTACGTCCAACTATCTATTCTTATTGTTATTCCCTCACCAAACGCTCGAATTATATATACGAAGTCGAAATCGTCGCGTAACAAAATGTACATTCCAACTATTATTTAGTATATCGCTAAAATGGTTCCGATATTGTTTTCAAGGTCCCTTAAAATCCATGCCAGATCCGGTTTATTGTCCAAGAAATTGCGGTCGTCGCTACAGAGGAATGCACAGAAAAATTAGTCTGAATAAACACTTGACGTACGAATGCGGTGTTCCCAAACAGTTCGAATGTAAATATTGTTTTAAACGGTTCGCCCTCAAGTCGAACCTTAAACAACATTGCGTGGTCATTCATTCGGTTCTTTTATACTGACGAATTTTATTACCGAATATTGACGTCGGTAATATTGATTAAATTGTGCTTAGTTTTTCGGCTATTATTATTTTTTTGTATTTTTTCTATATATATATATATATTAAATTTGTTTCAAATTTATTTTATATTCTAATCGCTATGTGCCCATTTCCAATTGTTTTAACGTGAATAAAAAATAAAAACATGAACGTGTCCCGGGACACGCGTATAGAAGGAAGTCCCTTTCGTATACAGTGTTGGCATAAATAATCATTAACGTGCCCGGCTCTTATTCTCTCCACCCACCCCTCTTTTTAAATTTGATTATTTACGCAATAAATAACTATATTCATAAATTTATTCGCGATATATATTTATTTATTGTTTTTTTAAAGATCGTGTTAATCGTACAAAAATTTGTGTAATACATATTTTGATTTCTTATATTGATTTGTGAATAGATTCTAATTATTTATAATAATTTCCCGATTATTCTATAATTTTTAACATTAATTTTATGAAGATATTGCGTTAAATAAGTTATATTGAGGTTATGTTGTAACGTCAACCAAGACCTCTCTATTTGTGCGCCTCGATGATTTCATTTTTTCATTTTTTTGAGGTTTTGTCGTCGTTAAATAATTTCGGAATCGATTCTGAACAATTTTAACACTTTATTATTTTCTTATTACGCTATTTGTTTTTCTCAGATGGTTAAATAAATAAAATACTAATAATAATTACCTTGTATTGATTATGGTGTCACGTGCGGTTTATGTAGAAATACCCTAAATATACTTTTTTCTTTTTAACCGGCAATACACTCACTGGCCCGGAAAGCTTGAGGGCAGTACTTCGGACCAGTGAGTCGCCATCATTAATTGAAAAATTCAAAATTTACAAAGTTTTACAATAATGATCATCCTTAAGGGTAGACGGGCAACGTGGGCTATCCCCACGCTGTTTTACCCCGCCCTCCGTACATCGAATCTATTTCACAATAATTCTTACGTACTACACTTCTTAAAAGCTATCACATGAATGGTG
>JAIPRN010002380.1:0-31404 GCA_025469175.1 Geopemphigus sp. TES_GeoC_2020
CAAGGGCGCTGCCGTCGCGGGACGGAAAAGAAAAATTCTCCCTTAGCGGGGCTTTTTTACTGTTTTGCGCATAATGCATACACATGCACGGCTCTTCGTAACAGAGTGCTATTGTTGTGGGCGCAAAACGGTATTGTGTCTACGGGAACACGCAGGGGCGAGCTCATAAATACGAACTTTTTTCGAGAAAAAAACCAAACAATTACCCATTAATACGGTATTTTTCCGAAGTGTGGGAAAATATTCGTTTCGATTGTTGTAGTAGTCGTTCACGACGATCGGTCAATTTCAATAGGAGCTTTTTTTAACATCCCTTTACCATCTCTCCACACCGTTTAAACGGTTACAGTAGCGTTTTAGGAATATAAGGGTCGTCAACCGACGCCGTTTTCTTTCTTTCTTTTGTTTTTTTATTTCTTTCGCCCGGCTTACAATAAGGGAGGGAGTTTACGCGTGACATCTTGTGCATTATACTTTCTCGATACAATGTACATAATTATTCATTGAACGGTTCGATTTTTATTTTATCTACACGAACGTGAGAACGTTTTGACGTTACTTATTATTTTTGAAGAACCTGTATATAATACCGTGCAGACGGACCTCGAGTTTCGAAAATAATAATAACAATCACCGTGGATCTAATTTATAGACTGTAATAAACGAAGAAATATGCCAATATCTATTAAAAATTCTTGGATATACAAATATTTGATTTTAAAACTTTCAATATTTTTCGGTTTTAAAAGTCAAACTATAACAACTTCACTATTACAAATGTCACCAAATGTATAGTTTCATCAGTCGACGGAACTTTGAAATTCCAACATTACCAATCGTAAACTCACAAATTTGCCTTTTTTTTAAGGGGTTTTTAAATATTTGTGTACAATTTAAAAATACATATGCAAAAATACGGACTAGTTACTCGTTGTCTTGATTATGTTGTATAGGTGACATATACACAAACGTACATTGTTATTACTTAATATTTATAACGTTCTTGGTACTTGATGTGATAAATTGATTGAACATAATTTACGAAAATCTATCTTTGGTCACATTCATTTATTAGTTTAAACTAATAGAAAATAATAAGAATGTTTTTACCATAATAGACCGTTCTTATTGTAATGACATTAAAAATATACCAAATTAAATGTAATAATTAGCATATTTTTATATGCATATACATGCAAATATATTAAATACCATATAAACCAGTTTACTAAAAATAGTATTTTAGTAGTTGATAAATACTTATGTTGTCATCACAATGTTATAAACGTTGTTTGTATTATTTTACTGGAGCTGTAACATTCTGTATACAATCGTCGGGTTTAAATTGTTACGGTACTTGAATACGATTTCAATTATGGTTTTTTTTATAATATTCGTTTAGAGTTCAAAAATCTTGGGGCACCTGAATTATCTCCCAAATTCGATGAATAAAATTCCAGTCTTCGCGTGAATTGCCTCTCGATGTGACATTTGTACACCTTTTTCATAATCCAAGAGCGTCCGGTGGTTGTGACTTCCTTCAAAATTTAAATGTAACGAAATATTAATATATCAGTCTGTTTTTTTATCTACCACAGTTTTTCTTTATCTTTACCCAAAAACAAATAAATCCGTTACAATATACAATACGCGTAACACCGTTTATTAATATTATATTTATTCAAATGTATTCTCCAAATAATTTTTCCATATGGTCAGTATGTCATAAATGTTTTCAACTTGATAAATATAATGTTGAAATAATTATCAATAATAAAATGTATTAATAATATTGTTTAATCAATAATTGTATTATGAACAACTCCATAACAAAAATAAATATAAAAATAAAAACCCAAAACACAATTAAAACGTACAACTATACTTTATTAATTAAATATCAGAAAAGATTTATTGTTTTAAATATAAAATAATTCAGACGTTCAGACTGATACAACATCAACTTAAACGGAAACGAAATATTATTAAAACAATACAGCTATAGCTTAGCTGTTCTAGTTAAAGATAATGTTTTGTCTTACAAATGTAAATAACATCGAAAAATTGTCCATAATTACAGGCAATTATTATAATAAACTTGATAAAATTCAAGGGTTCCTTACTTTGATTTTATTAATTACCCTATTCGTACGATTAATATATACTTTATGGAGGTACTTTATACAAAATGAGCACCTATACAAATTTATGGGTAGTGTACAAAAATTGATATTGTACAAATTATCAATTACGGATCTAATAGTCGTTTAGTCTATAAATAACCTTAACCATATGGTCCTCATACTTAATTTCATTCAATGGCCCTGACCGCTATATAGAGATGCATTTTTAAAACTATTTTCCCTTGATAGCTAGAAATGTATGTAATAACGTTCATTATTCGCAGTCAATAAAAAGAATATAAAGAACTAGATTATAAAAAGTGGTGTATTTTTTAAGATAGATGTTTTGAAAGTTGTTGATAATGTTGTTTTAAAAAACACCTAAATGTAATTTACCTATGTGTACATTTATAAAGCTTTTTTTTTCGAAAAACGTATTCAACTAGAAAATGGTAAATTCAGAATTGTTAAATGAAAAACAGAAAGATCAACTTTTTTTTTAAACATTATGGTTTTAATAATTGTATAAGCTAAACAAATAACAAAAACGATCGGTTTTTTATTTATATACGTGATTTCAGATTTCGAAAATATTATTACCAGCATTTATTACAATTGTTTATATAATAAGAAATAGAAATTTGTATTTATATAGATCCATAAATATTTAAAAACTATTTGTAATAATTCTTCTCCTTTAAGGGAATCCGAAACAAATTTTTATAAGATTTTAATAAGGAGTTTAAATTGGTAATTTTTAGAATAAGTAAGTTACCTTAAGTTTTATCATTATGTGAAAAGTAAATGATAAATGTTATGATTTTCAAACATAACTACGGTCTGAATGGGTATGCGTATTTCTATAATTCGAAATAATTTAATAATTGTATGCACATAGATAAAAAATCTACCAAACGAATAAACAAAATTAAAATCTCAAGAAAAATTTGAATTTATTCACGTTTTTCTAGGATTTTGTGGAAGTAGAACTTTGATTAAATGTTATGTTCCTTTTGTGGTACACCGTAACAAATTTCCATAAGTGTATAAATAAACATTGTTTTTTAACATAGTTTAAAAATCGATTTCTGCAATAACTCAGAAAAGAGGTTAACGAGTTAAATTATTTTTTCAAAATTAAATTAGTTTCACTCTGAGTTGTCGAAATTGTTTTAAGCTTGTAGATTAAATAAAGTACAAATAAATAAATATATATATATACACACACCATTTCTGATTAAGTTTAGTACGGTTGTGTTTTTACATATATTACGCGAATAATTTTATTCAAATTGAAATTTTTGGGTCCTTCACAGTTCAGTTTGCTGACTAACATTTCAATCTGGCATTACACATTTTCCGGAACACACATTATTACGAAAATAGGTAATACGCTCGACACGAGTATTATAAAAAAGTACGTGATATATTTTTTTTTTGAAAATTCCTCCAATTACGTCTTGCAAGCGCACACGTTGTATACTGTTGTTTAATTACCTCGACAACAAACGGCGACAACAGCACCAGCAGTACACCACAATCCGGGTCAAATGGCGTTGGAAATCGTATAATAGTATTGCATGCAACGGATTATACTTCGCTGTTGTCGGCGACCTTAGAGGCTTTTTACTCGTGTACACAATGCGTATACTGTTTAGCATAATTAAGATCTTGTAGCGGTTTACAAACACAAAAAAAAAACAAAAAAAATATAAGAAAAAAGAAAGTCGTTGTAGTTATATGAAATAAATAAATATATATATATATATATATTTATTTATTTATATGTATATAATATATACTATACCCATAATATACCGGGGGCCTATAAAAAACGCGTTTAGATATATGTATATATAATACCTACGTTTAAATATTTTTTCACCGTTCGACGCCGCTATCGAATGATCCAGATCGGATATAGCCAAGAGAATAATAATAATAATTGTCAGGAACGATCGTGATGGCCCCCGGACTTATCGAATGCGCGGTCAATAATAATTGGAAAAATATTAATGACAGATTGTATTTTTCGACATACACAATTAATATACATATATTTGTTTATTTATTTATCACGTATGAATCTTTTTAATTTAGGATGTTTTCCATTTCCTTTACTTTTCTTTATTTTATTACCGCAATCGTCCTCTAATTATTCGTATAACGACCCGGAAAATCGTATTTTAGTTCGAGAATCCATTTATATATTTAGAAATGAACGTAGACCGGAAACCGTTTTGGTTGACGATATGTATCAGTACCATCCGGGGGTAAACGATAATGGGTAACTTACCCGGATACCAAAATTCTTGCTTGTAAAAAATATTATTATAATAAATAATTCTCATTTATTATTATACTCACGTAATATATTTAAACAACAATAATATAAAATAATTAAATAAATAATGATATGCGCGTAAAAATACAGAATGGTTATTAGAGCCTATAATAAATATTAATATTGGCAACCTTTCGAGTTTACCAGTACACAAAAAATAATTTTACAATGTATAATCTTACCAAACAAAATCACGCGACGCAACACACACATTGCGTGATGGCCAACGAAAGACGACTACTTGAGACGTAAAAACACAAATATTTTAACGACAAAAATATACAATACTAAACAATATTTCCAATATACACATAACGAGGGGCTTTTTCGTCACTTCAACGACGATTCACGTATGTCGGTGTTTCGCGGTTGACCGATAAGACACGTCAACTCATTAATGTTTCCTACAGCTTTAACCGTAACGATTCGATAGCGATAAACGATTTTCGGCCCAAACAATATCAGTCTTCAAAATTGCCACTGTTACCACTGTACTGGAACCGGCTCTTTACAAAATACTCGTGAGTAACTGTATATTATGTATATTAACATTGGAATGTCGTAAGTAATCGACAACCCGTTTCCGAATGTAACAACTGGCACCACTAAATACCGACGCATGTTATAATGAATGTATGACAATTTTCTCCCCACAACGATCGTTATCAAACTATTGCAGGTGTTATAGGTCTGTATACACAAATTTTGAAATACTCATTCAAGTTCGGTGTGGCAAAGTAAGTGCTAGGTTTTGAGGGAGGTTTTGGGGAGATATTGAACAACGGCCGTTTTATCCTATTATTAATTTATTATAACTACAGAGCATCAAAATTATCCTTACTCAATTTTTAAGTCGAATAAAATAATTCGATCAACCAAACAGTTATTTTAATAATCAATAAAACGTAATTGTATTAAATTAAAGGAAAAGAAAAATACGCATTCAAAAATATTTATTAGCTGTGGAGATATTTAGGTTGTTATACGAGTATTACGAGTATAACATTAATTACTTGCTTTATTTGAGTGTTATATAGTTATTTATTCTAAACGCACTAATTACAACAGTTGTTTGTATATTTGTTAAAATGTATTCACTAAAATACATCTTAAGGAATAGTATATAATATTATTGCCATCGATAATATTTTCATTTAATAAATTAATACACATTAAGTTTATTTTTTTGTCAGACGTAAACGTATTATTGATAGTTAATTGTTAAATGTTAGCAGTAAATGATTGTATTAACTCGATATAATTTTAAACATACGATACGACTACAATATATATTATAAATAATAGAAGTATGGAAAAAGCGTTTTATAATGCAAAATATATACTTATATAATAATAAAACTATATTCAAGTTGTCTGATATTAATTATAGATTACGGATAATATATTTGTGTCAATCTCGTTGATACAAACTATAGCATTGGTGAATGTTAAGAGAATATTAATTAACCACACATATAGCCAACGCAGACGGCCTCACAGTCTTGTGTTTTATCAAAATCATTTAATTACGATGATAAGAGCGAATGCTTCTAAATGGAAACAATTCTAATAACTATTATTTTAGCGTAATCAAACGAATATATCTTTACCTGAATATCTAAATGTGTTCACAGTTACCAGAATATACATTGTATTTGTAAGAATAGGCTAAGCTAACATTTTGCTATAATTAATTATAATATAAAATCCGAAAACTTTTATAAATCATTCCTATAAACAATTCACGCTTTAACGTGATAAACCTACTTCGCGGCAGGTGATCATATTGATCTGTTTATTGACGTTACAATTTTAAAATATAATTGATTAATTTGAATGTTGTACTTATCAGCGATTGATAATTTTATAACCATTATGTACAATGTTTAGGTTTCCTATCATATTAATCATATTGACGATACACACCAACTTTTCTTATCTTTGGGCATATGTGATCTCTGACTGAAAAGCCTTAACAATGTTTGAAACAATACTGAAGCGTCAGCGATAATTCCACAGTTTATTGTATGTGTAGAAACGGAAAAAACTACAATAAACAATCATCTATAAACGGTATGGTAAGGACGATGTCCCTGACCACACCTTCCCTTACAATAAATACAATGTATAATGACAAGCATCAGCCCTCTCTACAAACATGTTTCTCAACCGCGGTGTTTAACACCTTTCAATTGGTGCTTAACGTGCATCCCGTCCAATTATTCAATACCTGAAAACGCTGCTATGTGAAACTCCTGAGAGTAGATAGGATCCTTGTATCTCATTTAGCATGCCCGTGTCCATGTAACTAAATGAGGCGTCCTAACCATCCGCGGTTAATTCGGCGCCGAGTTCATCCGTCGCTTACTCGCCTCCCAGATTGCATCCAAAATGGTAGACGACGTTCAGATCTTTTCTTCCGCTTGGCCCCGAGGGGCTAGTAGGTTCTTTCAAGCCTTATCGGTGAAGAACCTGTCTTTAGACCTCTTGGTTGGACAGACATATCAATCGTTCAAACTTCTTTACCATGACAAGGTGAATTCCACAAGGGGATGAAAATACATATTTATTTAGACACGAGTCGAGATCGTAATAAATAACGATCCTAATAAATAACGATTGTAATAAAAAACGATTCTTATTTTCATTTAGACGTAGAAGAATATATATAATGACAAATATTTCTGAACATTCAATTAAATAAACAAAGTAAAAATTAAAAGTCTGTTGTTGAAAATCAATAATGATAACTAATAATCAATTATCGAATGACTATTATCGTTATTCATTAATGACGATAATTAATTATATTATTCATAATTGAGTTCGTTTATATTAAGATGCCTTTTTGACTACTCAAAAACACGAAAATCAAACGTAGATAAAAAAAAACTAATTAGGTACATAGTTAACGTTATTGGAACAAGAATAAGTGATTATTAATAATGTATTAGCTCATTTAAAACAATACGCCTAATTTCTAATTAAAATAAAAGTCCCCTATTTCCGTAAGCACATTTTTTGGGTGGAGAGTGGTCAATAATACTGTAATAATACGACCGTTCAATAAATCGTGTTCGATTTCGCTTTAGCGTTCGTTGTGACAGAGGTATCGAGTACGTTGAGTAGTTGGAGGAGAGCGACATTCATACTTCTTCTATTAGTGCGAATCGCGCGTCTTTATCTACAGTCAGCGCTTCGTAACGACGGGTAACGTATTACGTGATTTTACCCAAGTTGAAGTGGGGTCGGTTATCTATTATTGATATTCGTGTTGTGACTTCGATGTTAGACATTTCTGTCTACCTACGCACTGTACGAATGTCCACGACATATGAACCATGTTTCTTCCACGGTACCTTACAAATTTCGGCGTTACTTTTTTTCCCAACCAAAAATAACGGATAACCGACCGAATATCGTCTTGGGTGAAATTGTGCAAGACAACTCTCATCATTACGGGCTAAAAAAATGAGCTGAATATAGATAGAGACGTGCGTGAAATGAAATTGGTGGGAATGCCGTTTTTCACAACTAACTCGATATACTCGATACCTCTATTACAACAAACGCTAGAGGAAAATTAGCACGACTTATTGGACGACCCTCATATTACATAACCGTGTTAATACGTCATATATGGAAAATACGTTATTTAAAAAGAAAATATAGAACCATCCTACTAACATTAATTGTCAACCAGCTACGAGAACAGTTTACTATTTGTACACTTGTAGAAATATATAAATATTGATGGCGTGCTTGCCAAATGTTGCAGCTGATGGAGCACTTCGTTAATTCCGCGTATATTTCGTCAATATATGCAATCATTGGAATACTTAGCGAGCACGTGCGTTTTGGCATCCCGGTTTTAAAATTGAATTTACGAATGATAAATTATTATATTTCAATAATAATGCATAAATAATTGTTGCTACGGTAATGTGAACATCGCGCCATCAATACAAACATCATTGATTAGAAATTTAAATTAATTCTTTTATACATTCACACCCGCCTAATTTCGTTTGTAAACGTAGCTCATTAGACGACCGAAAACATGTCAATCAACGGAACAACCGCGATAAGTGACGGTAGTCGTGGAAAGACGACAAGAGGCGTAAACGTGAAGCCGTTGCTGCGCTGTAATAAAGGCGGTAATGGTAAACACGTACTCAAGAAAAAGACAGTCCAGTCGAATGGACATCCGGTGGTGACCGCTGTAACAGAGAATGGCTCAAGAAATAGATCAGCAAACATGTTGGGTACCGTAGACAGGGCAATCCGAGAGAGAAATATATTTACCGCGTTGTCCAAAATGCCAGTCAAATTCCAAACTATATTGTTTGAGAACGGTTGGATCGAGAAAAAACCGACCCATGTCATCAAGAACGGTGAGTAGTATACTATGGACGTCCCGACGAATATCTAATCGAAAAACAAAAACAAGCGAACGTAATTCGTATTACGAATAGATAAAAAAACGCGGGTAGATTGAAAACTGTACAATTTTCACGGTGTTGCATTGATATCTCGCGCCCGCACGCGTTTAAAAATCGGTTTTCGCTTTTTGTCAGAATAAGACTTTTAATTTAAAAAATGTTTCGTTATATTAGAGAAGCATTGCAGTTCTCAATTATGGAAGAGTTAGAGCTATATATTTGTTTTTATATCGTACATAGTTTATACCACAGTTTTTACTCAACAAATCGCAAAAATTCTAACCATTTTTAATGAAAATACAAATAGATCTTGCCCGAAATTTAAATTGTCAAACAAAAGATTTTATTTGATTTTGGGAACGACTCGTCATGGTTGCACATACCACAATTTTTGGATTGATTATATTTGATAAGGAAATAAAAAAAAATTATAGAGAGCTTATAGAACTTCATGGGTTCTAACGGATCCATCAGTGTAACTATTATTAAATTTCTTTAATTTTTATACATGTAAATATAAATCTTTCTTTTACTTTTTTGTACTTTATATTCCACCAAGGTTGTATATGACTTAAGCTATATCTTTTTTGATTTTTTCCCTTTTACCCTGTTCCAGTTTAACACTTCTTCCACATTTATATTTTTAAAGCAACTCATTCCTTGACATCAACTTAATCTTAAATTCCTGTTGCCAAATCGTTTTCTCTTGTATCATTTCGTATATTCTTGTCACTAGGTTCATCTTTTCATTTTTTATTATATATTTTATTAATGTTTTGTTTAATATTATTGTTAATCATATTTTATTAATGATTTGTATGCTATAATATCTTAAAATATATATATATATACAGTATATAACATTGAAATAATAAAGACGAATGCGTCAAATCAATTCAAATCACTAAAGCTTAAATATTTCTAGTGCTGCTTTAAAATGTGACATGAACATGGGAACAAAAGCTTTAATTTTTGTAGTGAATACTATGGGAATGACCAATATTTAAAAATGTATTTGTTGTTTTAATTTGTAAAAATAATATTAATTTCCGTATATTTAGGTATGTAGGCTATAACATCGTACGAGTTAATATTAATTACCTAGTGATGGTAGTTCTGTTTAAGTTTTTTTAATATCATTGAAATCCATTGCTGCGTCTCACAGACTCCAAAATTTATTTTTGTTGGCCGTCATTTAGGCATAATCTCGAGTATTTGAAGATTTTTATGCAAAAAATTGTTACATTTTTCTTCGGCTTTCCTTACTATCTTTTGTCATATACTTTCATTATAGCGTATACATCGTTACACTATCTTATTTTATTGTTTATTTTAGCCAGCTCAATTTTGGTTTTCATAGAATCTCTATAATATCTAATTTTCTAAACAATATTTTTGAAAATTAATTCGACCCTATTTCATATTCATTTGATTCTTCGTTTTTAAAATGGCAGATAGACTTTTTTGAAGAACTCCCTTTCCAATACATCTAGTCTTTTCTCATTAATATTCTCTGTCAGCCACGTTTCACTTGTACGTATACTTGGAGTCATGAGAGAAATAAACCATTTCGCGCGTACAGATTAACGATAGCTATCGTTTTCTGGCACCGTTTCTTTCACTTTTTGCCATACAGTCGACGGCGCGGTGTGTACGTTGACAGTACATAATGCATTAACTATAGATATTAAACAGAGTGAAGAAATGTCAATTTTTTCTTTTAAATATAAATATATATATATATAGGATTCAACCATGTTTACTGTTTATTATACTCATTTAATAATTGTATCATTATTATACACATTATACATATAGCAAATATATTCAACACGAAACACAGGGACAGTGAGTAGTAACACAAAGACAAAACACGCTGTATAAATACGTTATACATTTTATCACACACTAAATAGCACTATTGACCGTTAATAACTGTGATCAAACAAGTTTTGGTATTCTAAACGGGGATGGACGAAACCCGACGCGTTTTGGTCGTGACGCGGTTTAATTCTCCCGTGGGCTAGAATATAGTATTAATAGTACCACCGGTTATACGAGACTTTTATACACAGCCTTATTTAAAACTTTCTTGATGGTAACATCGGTTCCGAGACCTTCTCTATGGTAAAATAGCATTTATTTTCTACAGTTATGTTTTTCGAGTCTTCCGTGATTGTTAATATTTATATTTGGTCCTTAATAATTGAAACTATAGACTTTTTCGAATATATGGTCATCTGTTTATGATATTTTCTATTGATTCGTATGTTAGTTTTATTCTATGAACCACAGATTTCATTTTTTCGTTTATTTTTAGTCTTACTATTTTGTTTTATCATTTCAATTATATCCTTTTTAGATCTTAGTATCAGTATGACGTCCTCATATCCCAAAACTGCGCGATTTAATAAAAATAAGACTTCTTTCGTTATATTCTGTGACTTCTATACTATTTCCTTTAAGCGACGTTAAGGTGAGTTTAAATAATAAGGTATCTTCCTGTTTCAGCTCTATATTGATCTAAAATCTTCTAAATTACAAATCCTAAACTTCATTTTAGATTTTAAAACTTCAGTGTTTAATATGAATAGTGTAGACTCCATACAATATAATAATTGTAGACCGACGCGTATTTTAGAGCCAAATGCATTATTGTCCCTGCATAAAAACGTGGAACGTGTTAAGACAGTATCTAAGCGATACGAGTCTGGTCTGCTGTGGACGGACGCCTTCACAGGTGGTGTGAATTGGTCGACGTTACACCCTTCTGTCATGGTCAATAGATTTCCAAGGGACGGATACACCAGGATAAAGCTATGTGGTCGGGCGATGGCTAGGAGAACCGAATTTGACAACTGTTTCCCGAGGGCTTATCCGGTCACCCTTAAAACTATCACTGGTCCATTCGTCGAGGACTATTCGTTGACCGCTTGTGTATCGTTAATACGCATGTTTGTCGACGGCAACGTGAAGTTCCAAGAATGCGGTCAAGTGAGTACATATCTAACTATTTTTTAGTTACGTTACATTTGAATGTAAGTATAGCATTGCACACCATTAACGAGTTTTAGTTGAAATTAATCTTAAAATTAAGTCGAATTTGATTAAGTTAATTAACGGCGGTTTTTTTTTATCAATTTACTTTTATATTATAAATTTTAATTTAAAATATTTACTTTTTATTCAATTTTTTCATTTTTGTTAATTTTATTACAAAATTTAATTTTCTCTTTAATAGAATTACTAAAACATAACAACATAATTTTGAATTTAAGGAAAAGTGGTTATTAAAGGGGATGAGTTATAGGCAATTCTATGTTTTATGTGCGTTACGCAGCGCGTTTGTGTAAAACGTGAATAATAGTGTGAGTATACCGGATGATGCAGAAATATATTTGTAGGCGCATATACATGTCACAATATACTGTTACCATTCGAATACAATATGAAAACTTATTTCCAAAGTTCTAAATAATTTAGTAATGCCAAAATGAATATGAAGACATGTATGTAAGACCATGAGAAAATTCTCGTTTTTAATAATATAAATAATACCCTAAAAAAATAAATATAAATAATCTTAAATTTTATTTACATAATTTTAATTACATTTTAGGTAATTAAACATTTTTTGTAATTATCGGAACTTAACGTGTTAATAAAATTAGTTAATTTGCTTCATGTTGCTGGTAGTCTAAATAATGTTTTAAGATTCAAGCAAAGTGAATTGATTTTAAGACGATGTGTTTTATTATTTTATTTGTAAGCCTTTTTTTGTGTAAAAAAGTACTTATTTCTTGTATAGCGAATTGTAGATAGATAATATATTATGTGATACAATTTTCAATATTTTCAATAGTTTTCTTAAGTACAAGGAAATATTTACCAAAAATGTTCTTCAATTTCCAAAAAAAAAATTAATGAAGTTGACGATATTAATTTTAGAAAAGTGCTATCTGTACTTTAAGTTGTTAACGTGTATTACAAACTTAAATTTTTAATATTTTAACAATATTGAAAAAATATATTTCTCAATGTGTGAAGTTTGAATTTCGAATAACTGCAGAGAATAATAACGAACAATATTACTCGGAAGAATTTTTCGAATAAAATTAATTATCGTTACTTGCTTACAAATTATAATCATACAGCTCTATTAATACCCAATCAAGTGATTTATTCAAACCGAAATCAATGACATCCTACATATTTTTTGAGTTCAAACAATTTTGGAATTTTTAAATAAAATTATCATAAAATTTTTAATATTATTGTATTCTTAATGGTTTTTTTATTATTTTTCTTTACTACTAATTCCGTTATTGACCATTCAAATTTGTTCAAACATTCCAGGTGTTTGTTTTTTATAAAAAAAGAACGCTAGAACCCTTCTACAGCTTTCGTATACTTAATTTTTTCTCCTTCTATAGATTTTCATCTTTGAGTTTAAATTAGGTCGTTTGTTATTTATATATTATTTATTTAAAGGTTATTTTTAGTTTACTATCGCCTTTAGTTTGTGATTCTGTTTCACTTATATACGTCACAATTGATTGCAAGTTACTATGATATAGGTTGTCTTCGAATTAAGAGACAGTAGTTTTAATCTTAGGTTTTGGTATTTGGATATTTAAATCTTATTGAAAATATGTAAATAAATAAATAAATATATATATTTATTTATTTATTAGGCATTGGCGATGATTAGTATAAATTAGATTTTGTCACTTAGCGATATACTACTTTTTATCAGGTACCAATTTCAATACTGCATTTTGCATTAAACAAGTGCAATCAATATTTAACGGAAAATACTATTGACTTATTGGCGGACGAAGGAACCAAATGGAAAGTATTTTTTGAACATTACTACAAAATTATTAGCAACTATCAAAATTTCACTACGTTACCGGACGACAAAGTGATAATTATGATGACTGAAAGCAGACGATTACTGAAGGATTTTAGTGCCTTGAGGCCGCAAATTATAATGGACGGCTATAAAAATATCTGGATAATCAAGCGCAAGCAACCTTCTAGTCATCAGCCATTCATGTCGAACAAAATCGAAGACATTCTGAAAAAATGCACTGGAATAAATGGTGACGATTGCATCATACAGAAATACATTGAGACTCCTTTGTTATACAAAAATGCCAAATTCAACGTGCAGGCGTGGATCGTTATTTCGACTCTCGACGATTGTCTAACCGTTTGGGTTTACAGAACGTGTTGCTTGCAATTCTACATGCACAAATTTTCGTTAGACGCCAAACCTTCCGAATACGTTCACTATACAGATTTCCAATCGAATAAATTCTTAAACAATTTACGGGTGCAGACGTGCAATTTGAAGCAATTGAAGGAAAGGTTGCACACCATGGGCGTGAAAAGAAACGGTAACTCGTCCATTTATTCGAAAATCAAAAGCGCCGTCGTAACGTCTGTTTTGGCCGCCGAGGACAATCTAAATTTGAGACCCAACTGTTTTGAACTGTTCCAAGTCACCTTCGTGCTAGGAAGCGATTTACACCCTTGGTTGATTGACATTAAATCGGACCCGTGTCTGGTGTATCCATTTTATCACGCCATGTCGACAATCACGAACGGCGTAACAAAAAACTTAGCAAAAATCTTAATGGACAAGAACCGTGCATTAAAGACCACGATTGGTATGTTCGATTTGATAAATAAACGTCCGATTCCAAGTAAATATGTGGTCCGGGCGTTTGTTGAAAAAATCGTTTCCGAAAAACGCGTAAAGACCAAGACGAAGAGCTTACAACAAATCTACGATAGTCAACAATTTCATCATTGGATTAGCGATCTGGTCCCCACGTACATAGAAAACGTTCAAGTGAACGAAATCGACAATAGTTATTATCTGACACGGAAGTCTGATATCCATATAAACGCAGCGTTAACGGATTACGTAGAGCTACCGGTCTGTGTATCCGTTGAGAATAATTTATGTTTGATTTATCTTAAGGATTTCATAAGTCGTCTGAGAAGCGGATCGAAAATTAAAGTACACGAAATGGATAACTTTTTGCATTTTTTAAATGAATGGAAGAAGAGAGTGAGGTCCGCGCAAGAATTTTATAAAGAACTTAGGGTAAAAAAACAAAGCACGATGAACAAAACAACGACGTAATAACAATTCATAATCAATTTCAATATAACGTACAAACATTTTATACAACGAAGTTACGTTTGTACAAAATTAAATTCGAAGTCAACACACAGCTGTGTTCGTGTTTTTATTATTATTTTTTAGTAATATTTATATCGTACATGCCTATTTATTATCTATAAATATAGAGTATCAATCTAATAATTGATTTTCTGCTGAAAAATCTGAAAATGTGTTTCTTTAAACCAAATGTTTTTTAAAGCGAGTAAACGAAATTTGTTTTGCTTTTTTTAAAAAAAAATTTATATTTTATAATATAACGTATGTAATCTACGATTGATAATTGTCACGTAAATCGTTGATTTTTCTATAATTTCATTAGCCTAATTTGAAAAGTATTTTTTATAAACTTGTTTCAGTTTTATATTTATTAGATAACTTATTCAAATTTATTAGACTAATTTGTTTTACATCTACTTTTTATCATATTTAGACACTTATCCATCGAGAAATTTTTTTGGTTCACGATATTCCAGTGCATTCCTCACTGAAGTTATTATTTAGAGAAATGTGGAATGAATTAAATTTTATTTTTTTAATAAAGATGTTAAAATGCGTAATTGAAAAATATATATTGTTATTTTGACATGTCAACTACAAATAATATTTTTATTTAGTGAATAAAAGTTAATATACAAACTTTCCTCTATTTAATCATTCGTCATATTTAGAAGTACCATATTATTTATTTTCAAAATAATTTGTTCAAAATAATTCTAAAGTAAAATATGTGTTTGTCATTGGAAAAATCAGTTCGCATAACCAATCTAAGTCCTTATATTAAATTAGCGATTTATTATTCGGAGAAAGTTATAATGTTATAAAACTTAATACAATTATTAGATTTTAAAAAATAATTCCTAATTTAAAGACATAAAAAAGGATTATAAGATTAAAATAATGGTGTTCGGACTTGAGGGGATGTAAATGGTAACAGGAATTCAAAAAATTGAATTAGAAATAAAAAATAAAAAATAAAATTGGAAACAAATAGTCAGAATGAATTCCAATTAGATTATATCTTAGATGCTACACAGATGTGAAATTCTAATATTCGAAAACAGTATCACACTATGAAAGAATTGTTTATATAGTATAGAAAGGAAGTGGTCAACTTGCGCCTCGCATTTTCTTTACAAAACATAAATATTACTTTTTAATATTATAGCAATGTTTGGTATATTTTTTGTGCACAAATTAGATTATAACTTTGAATTTAGAAATTACAATTGTTATAAAGAAATAATTACATTGTAAAAGTAAATGCTTTTGTGTAAAGCTAATAAACTCAAGGAAAAGTAAATTGTAAATATTTTATACGAAAAGTAAAGTACCTACAATAATACGGTTTGATAATAATTGTTTTAATAATAGAGATAATATATAATAAATCAAAAATTAATATATAATTTAATCAAAAAATAGTAATATTAAACTAACGTATGTTTTTTGTTTATTAATTATTTTTTGTTATACACGTATTAATGTGATTAGCGAACATACTTATGTTGGTCACTCCTTCTATAGAAGAATAGTCCAAGTTAATAAGTAAATTGTCTAAGCATTTTACATAGAACAAAAACACATTTACGTTTTACTTCTTATAATGAATTAAACGCAAAACTAAATAACAAGCGACGAAAGTCGAGAATTCTTTTTAACTTATATACTAGAAATTTTTGGTTAAAAAATGACTTTTATATGGGTGGACACTATACGGTGAAGAGGATTTTTAATGGCTTTAAATAAATTAATAAAACGAACAATATACACCAATACATAGATTGGTGTCTTGTTAGTAATATTTCGAAAATATTTAGTGATAATATTTTTTACTTATCAACCTAATCATACAAGATTAGTTTATTACATATATATATATATATATATATGACTGATTATGCGGAAAAAATCTAAAGAAATACTGATTAAGATCCAAAAGCTAAACTTAAATTGTATCATATAAAGATGTAAATTGGATGTAAACTCTTTATTCTTATTTCAAAGTTTATTTTGATGAATGATTTTTGATATTTTATTGTATACTGCTTTTCGATAAAACGTCGTTCATTTTTTCATTATTATTTGTATTAAAAAATTAATTAGCGGAATCTTATCTTGATATAATTTTTAGAATCTATTAACTTCTGATGTAACATAAGTATTATAATGTTTATGTCGAGAAAAGTAAAAATAAAAAAGAGTAACCGATCACGATACATGTACATTTTCCATATTGCACAATGTTTTCATTTTGACCCGATCTCCCCTATTCCAAGTCATTATAAAAGTTCGTTATTTTCATATTTCCCAGAGTGTAAATATATATATAACGATATACCGATTACTATACGCACAATACTAGTGGGTGAATATGCAGGGGTCCGGGAATACTTCTTAAAAATGTTCACAATGATGTCGCAAAGGGTCGAAAATATTTTATTTCTGAAGTAATCGTTCGATAAATTCTCGTACATTATACATAGTATGTAACGCACAATGATAATGCTGCATATCGTCTGCAAGTAGTTTTTTCCTTTTCTGTTTTTGCGGATATCTTCCATTCAAACGGTCGCAGCCCTTCGACAAAAAAAAATTAGACTTTGGCGGTTCGTGGGAAACGGGGTGGTATGAACGAGAAGACGGTCGCGTTCACCCGTCGGTCGTGGTCGGTGTTTTTTATTATTATTAGACGAGTGTGTGGGGGCGGTGGTAAGCTGTTATACTGTTTCGACATTATGATAGGGTATAATAATATATATATATATTATAATACAAATAACTGTAAAAGGGGCTATACATTATAGTTGCTATCGTTACGTAAGAAGTTCTCGTATTAGGTCGTATTCATATTATATGATTAATGTGGTGAATTATATCTTTTATTATAGAAGGAAAACAATTATTTCGCTAATAACTGAACAGTATGTTTTATTGCATACCGTAACTGTAACAATGATTAGTCGTAACTTTGTATAAACTTTATAATATTTATATTTTATAAAATAAAATAGACATATGGTATGGTCATGTTATGAGGAAAGAAGATTCGGAGGCAGTAAGAACAGTTGTGGCATTGAGCGTTGAAGGAAGAAGAGGAAGAAGAAGATCAAAGGAGAAGTGAGTGAACATGACTGAGTGTGATATGAGGGCTACTTGTGTGTGCGTAAATAATTTGGGAGATCGGGTCAAGTGGAGCTTATATGGTTATGGGACATATGAAAATATCAACATACACACACTCATAGCAAAATGAATAAGTCAGGTGCGATATTGATATTATACTTCAAATTGTTATAATTTCGAAACTCGACCCGACCACAAATTTCTAATAATTTCTCAACGTTAACTCGTTTTGAAGAATATATTAGTAACAAAAAATACCTTTATTGAAAATACTTAATAAGTATAAAGTACTTAACTAATCGATATAGTATATTATTATTTAGTGACTACATTTATTTACAGTTTAACAGATTTTAAATTATGAATAAGATGTTTCCCTATATTTTATAATTAATATAGGCAATTACACAAATTACTGTTAACTTGTACTTTCCCATTTTAACTCGATTGTTGGTATTCATTATGTCCACTACCTACATGATTGATACTGCAATAACCTTATAAATTATTTTTAGTGAATAAATTATTATTGCTTCGTTTAAATTAATAAATAAAATAATTGCAATGACCAAAATGCATAAAGTACATTCGTTGAATCGATTGATTGCCCCAGCATTCCTCTTCTCTAGCTCCTATTGTAGTAGGCTGCCGATTCTATGTTCATTTTGCGTTCTTTTAAAATGGCCCAATTATTTGTTTTTGAAGGTTCATTCGTAAGACAAATTTCTGTACGTAGCTGAATCTTATCTTACCGATTAGTAAACCCTTTTACACATACGAAGACTGTTTTACTATTTACAGCTCATTCCTTCTGTGCATTGTATGATCGTCGTTGTATGTACAAAAAAACGATATCCGAAAAACTACAAGGAAATTTTCGATCCTTAGCCCGCTAGCTTACAGTAGAAACAGTAGACACACGTGTTTGGATTTTATTATAATAAATATTTAACGAGTTCTCTGCGTTGACTGGCACGCGTCGTCGTGACCGGTCGGTTGCGCATTTTCGTGCGCGCGTCGCGACGTTCTTGCGGCCGCCGTGACCGTAGTAAGTATATAATATTATAAATTATATAAAACATATTACACACACACGCGCGGACACATATACATATATATATATATATATATATATTTGTATTGAATACGCATGTGCCCGTTGTCGGCGTCCGAGATCTTTTCGACGTATTGCGAACGAAAACCCTTTATTTTATATTTTTCCACTCGGTTTTCTCTCCGTTCAGCCGCGTTATCCGCTGATTTATTGTTGCAAGTCCATTCTCGGTTTTTTTTGCTCTTGTTTATTTTTTCCGTTTTTGATCCACGGACAGCACGCCGCCGACGCGTGGGTTTATAATGAAGTCGTTTGATACACCGGTAGCCAATTAACGCGGACAAGTCTAACTAATCTGACGCATCTGTGCGATTCCAGGGGATATACGTCACGAACATCATAAGCGCGTCATTGTCGAACTACGCCGTGGTTTTTAATACGTCCCGTATTGGTAAAGTGCGTGTGCGTGTGTGTGTGTGTGTGTTTGTGTGTATCTACGACAGGCCGCTCGCGTATATAACCATCGGTATCCGATCAAGTTGGCATGTAGGATCGTGACTGGTAACGTCAGATATTACCGCGGGTGTACACGTAGCCAACCTGTACAGTGCATACGCTCGGAAAATAATAAATGTCGAAAAGCTATTGATTAATAGATAAATAAAAACATTAAACCGAGTCCTTTTGATTAGTTTAGGACATGGTCCGGCCGATTCGATTTTCAAACATATTCTCCCGAAAAAGGTAACGCACTATTCATGCTATTCATGTTTGGTTTTATTTTCCTGTAGCGAACCAATAATAACGTGATTTACGAAAAATAAAAGTAAATTTTCATCGATAATAAATTGTCTTGTTTTACACGTATATGGGATCTACTTTCATTATAATATACGTGTATTTAGTTTTAACGATCGTCTAAAATATAAAAATTAATTATGAATTGTAACCACGTTTATAAACTATTATAATATATTTTGACGCTCGTATCTAATAACATTCTTATACTATTCCAAATATTTTTTAAACTATCAATTGAAATGAGGATTCTTAATTGTAGGCTTTTAAAATTGATTTTTCGGTTTTGATTTTGTTTTCGATACTCGATAATTTCAATTTTGTGTACGGTTAACGTCACCGATTTTTAATTATTCACCTTTTGGTTTCAACGTTTGATTTTAAAGTTATTACGATTTCAAACTAAAATTTATATTTACCCTACTTTGTTTTCGATAACAGGAATTATAGTTTCAATTTTATATTTGGAATATTGCTTTTGGTTTAATTTCGATACCTTAAATATCGTTTGACAGTGCGTGTAATTGTTAATAAATGCTAAAACGGAAAATATTCTTATTGTTTGATTAAAACCATAAAAATATATGAATCAAGATAGTGTGGATGCCCATTGGGGTTTAAGATAAAAATCTATTTTAATTCGTGGCAAATATTACGTAACACGGGAGCATTGATCGCCGAGTTATTTTTGTTTTTATTTCCATTTTCATTAACAGTTTTCAGAAGTACAGATTTCGATTTCAATTTGAATTAGCTATGTTTATTTTTTTTGATAGAGACTTTTATTTCAAAAATCAATATTCAGGATTATTGGTTGCTATTAGAATAATAATAATATTAAATATTAGAATATTTAGATATTGAATATCCATTTCAATTTTTATATGATTTTGATATCAGTTTTAAACTCTATTTAAGTCTAAGTTCAAATATTAACTAGTTAAAATTTAAAAAGCATAGTTTATTTTAATGTAGTTACATAAAGCGTTACTTTTTTTTTAATATTAAATTTTAACTTAATACGTTATTTCTTTTAAAACGTAATGCATTAATTTCGGGTGAATTCAATAGAATAGCATTAAATTATGTTTAATTTTGTAAAAAGTGCAATGAACTTTTTGTAAATAAGGTTTTACTTTTTAAATCTTTTTTAATAAAATTAATAATTTAGGTCATCAGGTTTTAAAAATTCATCAGAGACTCTTATTTCTAGATACAAAATATGTAATTAACAATATATATCTTTCATTTTTATTTTCTACACTTTTAAATTATAAAAGATTTAATATTTGTATTATATTTGCTCGGAAATCAATTAAAAATTATTCTTATTAATTGTTCTATTGGTAATGATAATATTATGATTTTTACAACTTTTTAATATTAATTTTTAACTTCTGAAGGTAAGTAAATAAATATTAATACATTTTAATCTAAATTTTATGTTTTTCTACTAACTTGAGTTAATGACTTTAAAAAATGTATTTATTTGCCTTGTAATATACTTTTTTGTGTTTTTATTTTGGTCACGCAGATTATTTTTTGTACAATACAATAAAATGTAAGTTGTTTGTATAATTTTTATTAACCGGTAACTAGTTAAAAGATTTCAAAAATATATTAATAGACTATGGTTTAATTTCGTTCTTGATATCGTTGTATTATTACATCTATATCTTACGTAGAAGAAAATATATTGGTTTTATAATTTAGTTAAGTTTTGTATTATATAGATACAATATATAATATACAATATATAATACACATATATTTAAGTCAAACCTTTATCACTATTTTGATCTTTATTTGCAAGTTGAAAATCAATCACGCCAATATAAATTAACTTATTTTTCGACATTACTTAAAATATAGAGTCCTTAATTACTTTTTACAATATCTCAATAAATATTCCAAACACTGTTTGTAGAGAATTTTACTAATTTTTAAAATTTTTTTGAATACATATGTCAAATATTTACGAAAATAATTTTTACAAGTCATAGACCATGAGGTCAAAAATTGGAGAAATAATTATTTGGACAGAGGTGTGTCATTCACCTAATATATTATTGAATTATATTCAGTATAATCAAAATATGAACTTAGTAGCTGCACATAAGTATTAAAGATGCTACGGCTTAAGATTTTTCATCGCTAGGTTAATGAATTACTCCGACAATATTGACAATCCGAGCAATATATACATTAATGAAGAGTCCTCATGCAATGTAAATTATTATAAAAAATATACCAAAAATATTTTTAACTTTTTTATTAATTAATATTTAAAAATTATTGATAGAATTTTATAAAACATGCAATACTTTAAACAGCAAGAGTTTAATAAATAAATAAATAAATATATACACTGTAAGAAAAAAATAAAATTTTTAATACGCCAGATAAGTATTTATGAATGGTTTTTTTATACCAATAATTACATTTAAATGTTTTACATAAATATTTTTCATTTGTAGGATTTAGTAAGATAATAAACATTATATAAATTCCTTCTTTAATTTTTCTTATCATACTATTTTTTTTTTAATAACCCCATTCCTTAAAGATAGTTTTGTGAATATAACTATACTAGTATACATACACTAGTACATATTATGTACTTTTACTACATTATCTATATAGTAAATTTAGAACAATCATTCTATTACATGAAATCAAACGTTACAATTATTATATAAATAAATAAATAAATTTATATATATATATATATAAGTATAAATAAATAAATAATATGCATGTGTATTAGTAGTAAAAACTTAACTTAGCGTTCTAAATAAATATATTTAATTTATTAATATATATATAACTAATTATATTTCATGTTTTTGTAGATGAATATTTTATTATTTGATATTTAGTTTCTTGAACTAATTTGATATTGTTTTTCAATTGTAAAATACATAAAATATTTACTGTTTATAATATTTATTATATTTTTGAAAAACATATTTTACTTTATTATTATTACTTATTTTTTTAGAAGATACTACTTATTAAGCTTTTGTGTACATTTGTATTACGCCGTTGGATGCACCATATTCCGTTTGCCTTGTTTCTATTTTCAACAGCAATATCAATTCACCATTATACTATAACAATAGTGCTATATTTTGTTAATCGTAATCATTTTTTTATACATATTAATAATATATACACTATGTATACAAGTCTATTATGGCAATTTAGGTTGTATATTATAACGTTCAAAGAATTTTCGTCTAGAATATTACCACGTTTTACTGGGATATATCACGTAAATACGTGACGAATCAAAAGCACGCGCGAGCAATAAGTACACAAAACACCGATGCAAAATTACACGACACGCGTCCGATGTCTGAACAAGAAGATACTGGTTCGATTTTCGATCTACATAGATCGTGAAATGGTCACCATAGCTGCGGCGGTCAAAACTGTGTGTGTCTGTTCCGGATTTGTCCGATAGGTTTGTGAGCTAAAAGATTTATTTGTTCATGTTATTCTACGCAGAAATGCCCCCAAGTCCGATATTTACGTGTTCGATAACAATGTCGTACACATGTAAACCGACGTCGTGATAGCTGGAGGCTTCCAAGGTCAGCATTGTGATATCATATATGCACATATATACGTATAGCAAACCAACGGACACGGTACATGGATACGTACATCATCTGAATGGTCTTTATTTGTCGGATATCTGAGGAAATCGCCAGTGGTCTAAATAGATAATACGATTTTTAAACTTTCAAAAAGTGGACATTTTCAAACATTTCAAGGCTAGGTATGTTAAATAATTTTTTTGAACTTCTCTGATTAAATTAATGTAAAACAAGATGAGGTAAATTTACTTAATAGTTTTTTTATTCTTTTTAAAACAGAAAATTAATTTTATTTGTTAAACTAATATAATTATTTAACTCGGTTAAAATTTAATATTTTTAATTAGTAACGAAAAAATTAGATAAAAGCTTTATAATGTCTAATGTCACAGTTTTTAATATTATTATGGTAAAGTTACCAAACGCTGTATAATATAAACATAACACAATTTATACATATATTTATATGGTTACAATATAATTAAAGTTAAATATCTGCGTCTTTTAAGTCAACTAAAAAATTATTCAAGTAAAAATAAATTAACATATTACGCTAAAAGAAAACGCGTGAAGTTTAAGATTATTTCTAATAAAAAGTTTTGTATAATTTTATCAAAATAGCTTAAAACTCCGATTTAATATTTACTTTAAATTTGTTAACGCCAAGTCTCGGAAAATACATACAGAGGTATTTTATATATAAATAACGTTACGTAATTATGGATATTGCATTAAGTGGTTAGATGCGAGTTATTTTTAAGGAGCTGTATATAGTCAATTTAACGAATGTGTCTGTCGATTGTATAGTATCATAAGTGTTCGTGATTCCTCCCGTATAATATATTAGTTACATATATTAGGACCATTAGTTTCGACATATAATTACGAACGTAAAACGAATTTAGATTTGTTAATTTTTGTTCTGTGTGTTATTTTATTTTTTATTTATTTCAAATAATCCATTTAGATTTTATATAAAAAAATTATGGTTGTAAAATAAAAATACAACAAAAATTAATTGCCCGCAATGCCTAAAATGGATATTATCGAATTTAAATTCAATTTTAAATTTTAAATTGGACTTTTGAAAATATGTCCACCTGTAGTCATTCATTACTTTAAAATGCATGAAAATAATATTGTTAATAAGTATTTAAAGGCACGGGGATTGGTGTACTTGTTTTAATATCATTAAATTTATTTAAAAAATCAAATAAATCATCGCCAATAAATAATAATATACAATTACGGAATAAGATTGGTTTAGCCTGGCAAGATAGTACTTCTAATGATGCGAAAACGTGTATGGACGTATTAAAAATTATTATGCGGGATCGTCTTTCATTGGTAATTTGGACAAGTACGATATAAAAAGACGATTAAAGATAAGTTTAGAGTGTTTTTATTGACTTTAACGATAAATCCAAATTTTTAATCGACTTTATAAAGTAACTGAATTAAAAAATATTTAGTTGGTTTATCCGTTTCAGCGACTTAAAAAAACATCGTTAATTTTCCCGGGTTTGTGCATGCGTAAACACGCGAGCACACATTATAGCACCGAGGGTAAAATATAGATTTGTTTTAATTCGTTAAACGTAATATATCAAAAAGTTGTAACTGAAAGTTGGGTTTCAACAAAGCGCGGAAGTTTTTCTAGGTCGTAATATTCTATTGTTACGGTTACGATTTGTATAATAAAAAATCGTGGCTCCTGAACATTGATGTCGCTATATATTATTATAGCACGACTACATATTCAAACGAAAAAGGTGGAGGGCATGATCGTTATATGACATACGTAGTTTCGAATTTGACGAAAGACTTTTACTTTCGCTACCTAGACAGTTTCTTCTTTGGTTACAGCAGATAATACAATAGTACCTATCTAATAATGTATCAAACGACTCATTGTTCAAGCGTTCATCTGCAACATCATTCGTATTTGTCAAGGCCGATATCGTTATATTGTTTTCATTTTGACGAAATTTATTCTGTTACAAAAAAAATTAATTAACTGACAACTAATTAATCGTGCCTATATGGGTAAATGTTTAAGCACAACGATTAACATGAATTTGCAAATATTTGAACTCTAAACAACAATTTGCATAACAATTTTTTTCTAGAACTTTAATACTTTGTATATCAGTTCAGTAAATGACTCGGATAATATTATTTGAATAGTTATATCCCATACACTTTTTTTTGATATTTTATTCGTACGGAAAATTACTATATAATACTTTTTGTAATACGTATAAATAAAATTTAGAAAAGTAGTCATTTAACTGAAAAAATCATATAAATTAGAAACTGGGCGAAAAACTAATAATCGTAACACTGACTGCAAAGATAGTCTGATAATCATCATCATTAAGTAAATAATAGCTATAATGTATACATCAAAATGGTTATTATTGTTTTAAGATATATTTTATTTATAATTACGTATATATGGCAGTAAACACCCGAAATCTAAACTAGTATTTACTAATAAAAATTAATATACCCCTATATATGTTGGAAAGAACTGATTTTTACTAAATATCTAATTAATTCTTATTTATTGGTTTTCTAGTTTCTATTGAACTCTGAAGTTTATATTTTTATAGTTAATATATGTGATATTATTTGTCAACGTTAATATTATTAATAATTATAAGTATATTTTAGTAAATATATTTTTTAACGTGAAAACGATTTTGTTTATGAAATAATCTAATTAAAAGTATTTAATAATAATTATGTAAAAATGGTTACTATTTACTAATATATAACAATTATACAAACATATTACTGGTTTAATTATTTCGTTATGTCCATATAAAATTATTTCTATGTAACTGTAAAGATGTTTACACATCAATAATCATGATACGGATGATAATTATAATAATATTAATAATAATAATAATAATAATAATAATAATAATAATTACAAAAATAATAATTTTAATAATAGTAATTTTTAATTCTGTTTTATTCGATATATTTGTATAACCTTAATAACTTTTCAAATATTTTTTTCATTAAATGTTCGCTTGCTTTTTGACATTTACTAAGAAATATTAGAATTAGTGATGAAAAGATGTAGCTAAATACCGGTGTTATAATTAATCAATTCCTATGAGTTCCACACATAAATATTTTGGAGCAATAATATTATTTTTATTTCGAGTGCAACGAAAAATCATTATATTCGAAAACCGATTCTCAGTAACAGTAACGATTTATTAATATAATTGACGAAAACGTAAAATATTGTTGAAATATATATCTAACACTGTGTTACACTTTGAGCTTTTAAATATAAATATTGTCAATAATGTACCATCGTATCCAAAATTTTACCGACTTTATGTCATTTTTAGGTAGAATTTGTTTCGCACTTATGGAAAGTTCCATGAACATAAAAAGCCGTATCAAATAATGCATCAATGGGTTAATAATTACCACTTGCTACTATAACGTAATGTACGTCAAGATCATTCGTACATTATTCATACTACCACTACATGTTCTTCAAAATAATGAAAAAAGAATTTTTTTCGTTAAAACGACATATCCGTTTTATGAAAAGCAATCGGAATTTCGAATTTAGATATGAAATAACGTAAAGCGGATATTGAACAAGTGTATTTCACGATCTGTGTGTCCATTTCCCGCGATTCTGTTAAATTAAGGATATCCAACTAGTGAAAATTAACGGTTTCAATAAGCGAGCGGGACACGCCATAATATAACTACACGACGGTCGCGCACAAAATATTGTTTTATATATGTTTTTTAACGATCACGAAAACGGAGGCGGCGGGTACTTACGTTTCGTCGAAATCGTTTCGAACCACTAACACACTAGATAGGTTCCTATTATGCGTGCGAAATTGTACACACACACATAGACATGCTTAGACATAATAATAGTATAATAGTTCACAATAATAACAACGCGCGAAACGTGGCGGCGATCGAAGAAAGTGTTAAAACGCGTGCGCGCGCGCGCGGTCTCGCCATATAATCAAAGCCGTCAGCCTGTACATAACGTATATATAAATGTATGTATATAATGAAGTAGCCGAGAGTTGATTTAATTTCTCCGCCTCCGCTCCGTCAGCCACTTCCTACTATGTAACGATATGCCGAAAAAAAAAATTGAAAAGTCGTTTCGGTTTGTGTGTCATTTATACGCGCGCCGCGTTATCGTGTAGTTGCGCGCGAGTGCTGTTTCACCGTCGCTGCCGGGATATGTATTTTGTTCGACGTAATAATACTATTTTTTAACACAGTTCAGGGAACAAGTAGATCGTTCCGAGACGTCTCGACAGCCACCATCACGTACATGGACAACGGTAACGCCGAGAAGTTCGCCACAGCCTTCGGAGTCGCGCGGTCGTTACAATTATTTTAATCGAGTCCAACGTCGATCATAAACGACACAGTGACTGGAACCGAACGGCGAGCACGATAATCGCCACGACTGGGTATAAAACATATTTATTTTAATTCAGGGCTTGAAAACGCCCGCAATAACGTTTAGAAACCATTTGTAATTTGTAAACGCGACGGAAACGATATATAAAATAATGATAATCCTCTATAAGGTTCTTTGTTTTGTCTGCACAATAATGATTCGTCGTAGATATAACACTAAAACCACTGTCCACATGTGTATTCTCATCTCGCTACATGTTTATTAAATAATTTTCTATACGTACCTATTTACAATTAATCGACAAAGTTTTCAACTTCGTTTTTGAAATTAATTTATTAAAATCGATCATAACGCTTATTTTTTAAAACCTATTTTTATAATTTTCATCGTATATTTGTATACATTTTTTATACGTTATTTTGACACAAATATCTCTGCCCTAATTATCACGATTATTTTTTTTTTAAAAATTTATTACGGTACATTGTATATAAATATTAAATAAACCGTACTTACGATTCGTATGCATTAATTGTATGTTTTATAAAACGGACTTTGTTTTTTGAATCGCGTATGAGCATAGGATTATGGGATAACTCATTGATTATAGTCCAGATAATGTAATAACAGAATAAATTATAACTTACACGCTAAATCGTGGGGTAAGTTTTCTCGACTATGATCTGTCAAATAAAAACAATAATATGACTAAGGTTAAGAATTATGACTGGGTAAATTCATTAACATTTCTAACTAATTGAAATAAGAATATTATTAATAAAATAGAAACTAGTAACTATTTAAGTTAATTATTATATTCGTGAAATAAAGTAACTAAATTAGATTACAAATTTTACGAAATTAATGAAAAGTTATATAAAAGTTACCTAAAAGAAAAAAATATTTAGTATATATGCAATTATTTATTTATTGTTAATGTAAAATATTTATTAAATTTTGAAATTAACGGTACACTAAATTGCTTGTCTAAAGTAAAACTTCATCTTGGTTCTGGTAGGTGCCCTCCAGCATTGAAAAGACATTCTGCACTAGGATTGGAAGCTAATGTAATAATATTGATTGTAAGTTTGTTTAAAAGGATGGTTCATCCAAATTTTTTTCAACAAAATAATCGTTTTCTTTTTAACGAACCGTGATATGATATGACTACAGACATACTTAAGATACCAAATGTTCACATAAAATATATGACAACTTTTTCTATAGAATAAAGTGATTATTAATTTAATAACTTTAATCGTTAAAAAGCTATGAACTTTTTAAAAATAAATTGTTTAAAATTTTAAAAAGCGATTTTAATAATTAGAAATATAACAGGAGTAATCCCGTTATTTCATAAATATAATTTATCTTATTATTTTTGGAAAAGAACTTATTGTAACCTGTAAAATGGTTGTCAGTTTACTTGTTCTATTTTAATCGGAATCTAAAATATCCAGTAAAATATAATTAATTACGTTACCCATATAACTAAAGTAATTACTTTAATTAAAAAAGAATAACTGGAGTAACTTTTCAATTATAAAATTCTAACTTAATTATTGTCCGAAAACTTGATAATAATATAATAAGTATATGGAATACCAGGGCTAGAATGAAACATGGAAAACGTTATGTAAGACTCGGGTAGCTACGAGTCATGTGAAAAACAATTAGTAAAAGTATATCATAGTGTAAAGGGTTGAAATGGAAGACGCCTTATGAAGAAATATGTAAAAATGTATAATGTGTTCGAATGAAGTTCGATCCATGCAGACCAACTTGTTTCTTTATTGCCATCCGTCCATCAAATTATATTCTCCGTTGTATGTTTAAGTATAAATATATTCCGCTTTCTAAGTTTTTTTTCTGAAAGAATTTATTATGACCCGAACCGCAAAAGACAACAAGTTAAAGGATTTCGATTTAAATTTTTTTTTAATGTTGTTGAAATATCTATATGATTGACCTTGTAGATTTTAGATTTGAAACATAAAATTTTGCTAATTTTTACACCTTAAATCCTTGGCATTTTCAATATGTTACTTTTAGTTTAAAATATTGGTAGAATTATTTAAAAAAAAATTCTACGTATGTAATAAATTATTGGTAGACATTTCAAGTTTTTTTTTGAAATTATTTTTAAATTATATTAAAGGTAAAGCAATTTAATTTTGTGAAGTCGAACATATAAAAAATGTTTTTTGAAGATTTTCTAAAATTAAATGCCAAACGTTAAACATTAAAACTTATTTATTCTTCATATTTAACATATTTTAAATTTTAAAAATTTAAATTAAAAGGTTTTATTTAATTCGAACGGAAAAAATAAATAGATATTTTATGCATTTATTAACAATGAATAAACGTTACCAAACAAAATTGTAATAATACAATATGTTCCGTCTCCAAATAGTGTTCTCTGAACTGTTTCATTTCGTTGATATGGTTAGAAAACTCAGTATATTTTTGTGCGCAATAAATTGTCTCCTGTGCGCGAAATCAACTTTTCATGCTACTGCAGGTGTATCTAAATAGTTTTAATTAAAACCGTATTTAACTATATGGGTAAACCTATGATATGTATTTGTGTCATGGTCATTAATTACAATATATAGTATAGATTTAACTCAAAATTTGTTTATCGTCTAAATTTATCTAAATATGAAATAGGCGCGAAATATTTCTGAATTCTATATAAATATATAATAAAACTTGTTAATAAATTTGAATGTATTCGATAGTATCGTGTGTACATGGGAACTATTTCGAATACTGTGTATGGAATATTGTGTTACAAATAAATATTAAATAATTTTTCGACATTTTTTTCAAAAATCATATTTTTTATTCTTACATACGTGTACCGTTTAAAAATCTAGGAATTATTAAATATTTTATAGAATTTGATTGCAACGCAATTGGATTATATTTATATTAGACAAACGGAAATATAATTAATGGTCACTAATTTCGATGTTTGAACTATTAACGTGTTTTTAAAAGTATTCAAATTTTCTAAATACTATTTTTGGCATTTGTTAAAATATATATAAATATAATGCATCTGAATATTGTTTTCCACGTATTACGAGGAAGAATATTATAATTTTCGAAAAACGGAAGTTGACAGTTTTATGTCGTCACATAGCAAACCAGACTTTTGTTTATAGTAATATGGTTCCAAATTCAGAAATAATTTGTTTAGTACTTGTTCGGTGCACGGACGTACATTATTTATGACATAAATACTGTTTAAAACATAATAGTATCTACAAAATGTG
>JAIPRN010002381.1:0-31403 GCA_025469175.1 Geopemphigus sp. TES_GeoC_2020
TATATATACGATAGTAGGTAGGTAACGTAACGTTTTCTCGAGATGATTTAAGCTATATTTCTCAAAAACGATCCATTAACATCAAAGACGAGATTTTATATATATATTAAGTATTCCCTTCATTGACTACCTATATTGAATAATAGCTCGCGGTCGCCCACGGACATTTTTATACGAAATTAAAACCATCGTGGGTGACTAACTTTAAAAGTAAAATAATGAATGTAACACTATTACTTTTGAATTGTATCTACCGTTTTTTCTAAGTTTTTAAAATTAAACGTTTAATCCCGAGAGAGCGAACGCGCCCCATTTCACCGTCCGCGAACGTGCGTAAAATATTATTACACTTTTAAAAATCAACCATAACCTAGAAACACGAAAAGTAAAAAATCCGAGCAGACGTTATTTAACTAACGCGATTTCGTTGCGACGAAATAAGAAGAACACAAACGCGTGTATTAGATAGATCGGATCACCTTGGTCTTGTTTTAATTGTATTTTTACTCGTTTTGCATTTTCAAAACGATCGTGATTATTAATAAAGAAATTACTCGATTTTTGAATGTCTAACGACGGTAATGGACCGTTTTTCGCAATATTCCGTTCTAGTAACCGAACACGTTACGTATGGGAACTGACAAACGTAACTCACAACAGTAATATCGGAACTTCTTGGTGTTTTTATTAGAAGTCGAAGAGAATTACAAAATGTCGGAACGTCCAGATTCCGCCTTTTTGCTCGAACGTTCACTCACATTCGTGACGTGTCCACGAATAATTTGGCTCGATCGGAGATCACGACAACGACGCCGACGGGTGCCGGTCAGAATTGAGATGGTGGCGGCTGAAATTCGATACAATTTGTTGCGAGTTATTAACGATATTTAACGAAACCGTTTCAATCTATTCTCCTCCAATTTATCAGCTATTGAAGCACTCCTATGCACACCTCTTACATACTTATTCCTCACATTATCTTCGTCACTGTTTTTACAAAAATCTACTTATTGACCTAATTGGAATATCGGCTTATCGCGCAAAACACCTGACTTTTCGTCTCCTCCGTCCACACACACACTTAATTCTGTGTTTCGTATCCTCTTCAACGACGGCACCGTCCTTCTGTAATAATACAGACCCTAAGAATACTTGAACCTCTCAACCTCACCACACATCCTTATCACCTGCCTTTCCCATTGGTTCCTCGCTCCCTTACGCCAAAATCACACGTTCCAACACTAATTCTTAATCCATTACCACCATCGAGCGTTTCGCTCTCCATTTTCCAAGTTCGTTGTTCATTTCCTCTCTATTTTTTCGAGGTCCGTTAAAAAGTTGTTAGGTAACCGGTTAAATTACCTACTGGTAAACGAACGAAATCAATAACTGCGTTAAGTTACCGACGAGCAAAAGGTGACTCGAAAGGTACATTTTTTTTTTCGACTTAGTTACTACAGTCGATGCCCGGCTATGAAAATATATTTTTCGTCTTTTTCTATTTTTTCGCGTCGCAACATACACACGAGCGAACTGAAAACGATGAGACGTGTGTACAAATTATGGCGCACGTTACACGTTTTCCTTACGATTCAAACAGCGTGGAAAAACTCGTCTCGAATACATATTATATTATTACGCTTTTCTACGAACGTATCCTTCCACCCGAAAGAAAAAACTAACGTTCGGACGTGACCTACAAACGTCCAAACGAGTAAACATGATTTTTTGCCCGCGAAACAAAAAGTATTAATAGAATTCGATAAATAAGGGCGCGAAATTTTACGAAAAAAAAACGCGATTCTAGAAATACGTTTTTTTCTTTTTTTTGATACACGTTTATTCGTAAACGATACAAACAATCTCAATAAATACCACGTTATTTAATTTTGTCTTCTAACAATTCGTAATAGCAATAAATAATAGCCGTATGTTGTGCCAACTATGGAAATAAGAAAACATAAAATCTCGCTTAAAAGAGAATTAACCTACCTCGGATATCGTATTCTAACTATGACAGCCAATAAATCACGTTGCTGAAAAAAATATTTCGACTTCATTCGTCACCAATGTGTGATTTAAAATTATTTGTCAAAAAACAAAGTTAATTTCAGACAATTTGTTCAATTTGGGTATACTCTATAATTAGAAACATTTAAGATACAATTAAATTAACCTTCTATACTAAAATATTTGGATTTGTAATAATAATTCTGTTAATTTCGACACAAGTTGATACGTTTTTTTTTTATTTCGTTTTAAACTTATTGCCAAAACTTATATATACTAACGAATTAAAAATTTACTTAAATCTATTGACATTTAAAATGAACGTTTCATTTTTTCGTGAATATATAAAACCAACAACACGTTTATATTTAATTGTTAATCTTCTACAGTTTTAGGGATTTGGATTTCTTTTTCGATTAAATATTTAATCATTTTTCGAATTTTCTAGTTTCCAGCTGAGCGCCGAATTGATAATAAATATTCTAATTAATTCAAATTTAAACGTAATAATCGTTATAAAAATATTTAAATCATTACGGTTACAATGTATATAAAATTAATCAATGGTTGGCACGTTTGGTACAAAATGTTAAGAAACGTTTTACTAAAATAATTATGAAAAAGGACCAAATAACAGCCCAAAAAAAACACATTTGCTTTTCACCATAGAATCAAATTCGAATTTGTTCTTTGTTATTGTTAAAACAACGATTATTCGATACTTTTAATTCTTTTGAAAAGCTAAGGATTCTAGGATGAAGAAAATAGTATGAAATTTTTAAAATATGTCATTTTAAAGTACTGTCCAAGTTTAATTGTCTATGTAAAAAGGAACTATATATAATTTTAAATATCAGCAATTCAAACGCGTATACTAAAATTAATTTAACTTATTTGAATAAGTAAAGTAACACAAAGTTTGTAAATTCTATTACAATATACGAATAACGTTGTTGGTACTCAATGTGTTTTTATTTCAAAATATAATACAATAATTCGATTAATTACACTCAGTGGCGTATATTATATTTATATAATATATGTATATACGTATATATTTTACTAAAATAACCTGACATTTTTAATACAGTTTTTGAATAATACATATAAATTGTATTACTTACAAAAAAAATTATTTGATTTAAATAGTCGTAAAACGATATCTCCAATTAAATACTTTTAATATAAACAAATAATATTGAATAAATGAGATTCGTAAAAAAAGAATTAGTAACATTTATGACTTATATAATATATAATAAAGATGATATTAGTAAGAACAACTTCAAAAGCTAAAATTAAAATTGTGAAATATGTAAAAGCCATAAAATAAATCTGATTATACATTAACTATCTACAAGGAAATGCATTGCACATAACTACCCAGATCATTATTACAGATTAAATATCGTACGAAATAAAATATAAAACAATATTAGATTATTTTATTGAAGATAGTTTTGTAAAAAATGAAATTTTTAATTTTTTTTCCTAAAATTGTTTTACTTCTTTCAAGAACATTACAAGAACTGTAGATTAATCAACCTTGATGTATATAAAGTTTTATAATTATATCGATAGAACAATTCAGTTCCCACTAACGTTAAATTAAAATTAATTTAATTATTAAAAACAATTATGATACGAATTTTATTTTCATAAAATAAATACCAACTAATATGTGCAATATCCGATAATATATGTATATAAAATAAGTGGAACATTTTTTTCGTTAAAAAAAATATATTAATATAAAACGTTAATTTAAAGTTTATCAAAGTAAAAAAATTAAAAATAAATACAATACTAACGAGTAAAAAAATTACCAACTAATTATAAACAGTTTTAAACATTTGAACACGAAATGGACGGATAATATTATATTGTGTTAAAGTACACTGTAATAAGTCTTATAAATAATCGGAAAAAAGGTTTTTAAACATACACTACGCTGATCTGTCAATAAATTTGTAATTTGATTACATTACACTGGTGCAGTAGAAACTGTACTGTGAGGTGTAGTGGGACGAGAACCAGCTAAAGAATGTGTCGTAGATGCATTCAAAGAAGCCATTGTTCCAATCTAAAAAGAAGGAACATAATTTTGTACCCAACCAAAAAAAATATCAAACCGCTTACTCTCAAGTGTGCTAAATCCTCCAGCTTTGTCAAATCGAAAAGTTCCAAGTATAAAGAATATACGAGTATCCACCCGTATACATTGACAACAGTGAAAACTGCGCCCAATAATATCATTGTAAAATTATATCCAAATATTGGATCGTTAGCGATTGAAGAAAACAACCATGCGACAAATCGGAATATTGTAAAAGCGGCGAATGAAAATAACCAAGGCACAATTCTCTTTTCGTGCTCCTATAAATAATCAAATTAAGTTACGTATTTATAAATGTGAAAAAAATCAATTCTGGTCTTACCTTGCGCAAAGCAGATATCAAGATCAAGCTTGTTATAAAAATAACAGCTGCCGCGACAAATGAAAACAATGAGAATAACACCAATAAATTTCTCACTACAATATATACAGAGTTTATAAAAATGACGTGTATTTCAAACGTTTTACCATATTATGTATCGTTAATCATAAATAAATTACCATACCCCAAGCACTTCCGACATACACAAATTGATAGCTCATGACATAGTATCCATAATGCGTTGATCCAGGAGCAGCCATGGCCAGACAATATGTATCAAATGCGGACGTAATCAGTGTGAAAATACTTAAAAACTATAACGGAATAAAATGTTAATAAATGAAACGATTAAACCACACATAAGCTGATGATTCTTACCAAAGAATAGAAAGCAATTACAAGCGCACCTCTCTGCGTGTCAAGAAAGTAAGCGTCTTTTAATATTGGACGTTGGTACCATGGCACTCGCAAAGACTTCATAGACCGCGTTGACCTCAAATTGGACGAACGTAGAGTCAGATGACTGGCGTGTATTGAGTACACAGAAGGTGTACCCATACTCGGAGTTTTACTTCGGGCATACATTTGGCGGGAGAATTTAATAGAATTTAAATGAACACTACAAAGGCGATTACTACACCGAAATATCAGTTGTCTGTAAAGAACAGTGGATAAAAGAATTACGAACCGTTTAAAACATAATTATGCTAAACTAAAAAAAAGATTTCAATTAAATATTGATATTCGCTACTCGTGAAACTAATAAAGGCATACACCCAAATTTGGAATGTATATTAATTAACGCCACTAATTGTCTAGATGTTTAAAATGTTTGGTAAACAAAAATCAAAAGTAACAAGTTAATGAAATACACGCCCAGTTTGATAAAGAACCTGTTGCAACAGTTACAAATTTGATAGCATTCAACACAGCAAAATACAAAAATACTTGGATGAAAAAATTACGTTTGTACTGCGGTAGGTAATAATTCTGTATAGATCGTTCAAAACATGATAAGAGATTGATGAGATTGAAAAAATGAAGAAGTGCTGCCAATAGTCATCTACAATATTCTCGTTAACATCTTGATTATAATAATAATTATCCATAATTATGTGTATTGATACTTCGAAATTCCAAAGTGAAGCTAAATGATCCTAATCGTTTTTTTCGGTAATTTTGGATAAAATTACAATTTTTTTAATTACACTGCGGAATAATACTTCTCGACTTAATGTATTAATGATCTTTAATGTTTTACTTCCAATTACGTTATAATTTTGAAAAATACGTCAACATTTAAAATCACGATTATTTCGTGAAGTACCAAGGATATTGTAAGCTGAATGTGTTTTACATTCTGTTTGAATCTGGAAAGTTATCAATAATATTTATTGTACACCTATTGTTATCAACATTCGATAAATAACAAACACACCATACTAAAATTTTGACTTTGTTGTTTTTGAGTGTGACAGTGGGTTCACTTTTATTGGTATATTATTTACCAGATACCATTCCGAGACAAGAACGTATACTATTAGGTATACATTGATCAGGAAACAAATTTCGTGTTCACCAGCAACTTCACATTTCAATCCACCATGAACAGTAGCGATAGTGATGATTTGACCGAAGAATTTCTGACAGACGATACACAAAATTTTTTAAATCAAGGTTAGTATACGAAGAATAAATTTAAAATATAATATAACGTTTTCGAAACAATGTAAACAATAACGTAAAAGTATTTCTTAAATATTTTTTTTTATAATTGATTATTTGTCAAAAAAAATATGAACAAATACATAACGTAAATTGTAAACAATGATAAAATTAACACTACTAGTTATACTTATAAGAATAAATATAATATTTTTTTGGTTATTACATGGATATGTTATTTGAATTTATGTTTTTTGGTTTATTTTTTCACATAATTAAAAATATTTTTGTCGTGGATTTATATATATCTAATGTGTTTTAATGACACATTTTTATTTTAAAATTAAATATACGTAACGAGAAGTTATTATTAAACTAATTATGATACATTATCAATATTAACATTTGTTCAATTATAAGACATAAGTTTTTAGTTTTACGTATTTTTGTAAATAAAAGTTTAGTTATGAAATTTTATTATCCATAAAATGTTATAAAGAAGGAGGAAATATATAGTTTTGTTATTCAACATTTCTTTAATAATGTGTTGAGAACTTAATACTATTTGTTTTATAATAATATGTAAGACTATTTTATCTTTTTTATATGTAAAATTTAAAAAAAAGGATTTCTTATCGCTAAAAAAACATTTATATTTTCAATTTTGTATTGTACAATAAAAATGTTTCAATAATTAAATACTTTCCACTTCATACTAATATGTTTTAATAAGATTGAAATTTATTATATAATATACTGCGATCAATAATAACAACATTTACACAAATACAATAAAATATTCCTTCTTAATCTAAAGCTTATACAGGTAGTATATTTTAATTACACAAAAATTCTGACATTTAAAATATAACTATTTTAATAATAATTAATACTAGACAATTAATAAATGTATAGATTTAATAAATTGCAATAAATATAACTATAGGTCAGTATGGTTTTTATTCTAGTAAGTAGGCATGCAACATAGTTGAATAAATATATATTTAAACTATTTCAAATTTTAATATTTTAGGACATGATGCCCAAGATGGTGTGGAAATGGTCACATTGGACAATACAGACGATTCATCGAACCAAGGTGAAGTTTATGAACTGAAATTTGGTAAACCACTTCGTGAACAAGATAGATTCCTCCCTATTGCTAACATTGCAAAAATCATGAAGAAATCTATACCGGATGGAGGAAAGGTAAATTAAAAACATACAATAGTTATTTTTACATAAATACCACGACCATTGACTATATATAAAGTTATATTTGTTGACATTTATAGATAGCCAAAGATGCTCGAGAGTGTGTACAAGAATGTGTCTCTGAATTTATAAGCTTCATAACCAGCGAAGCTAGTGACAGATGTTTCCAAGAAAAACGTAAGACTATTAATGGAGAAGACATTCTATATGCAATGTCCAACTTAGGTTTTGACAATTATGTTGAACCTTTAAAATTGTATCTACAAAAATATAGAGAGGTATATATATATGTTTATTTGTATCATTAAAACAAATTAATTCGTACGCATAATTAAATATTAAAATGTTTAAAGGCTACAAAAGGAGATAAATCAATTGGAATTGAAGAACTGTCTGATGATGTATTTTGTAAGTTAAATGTTAAAAATTATATTATTATATTCTATGTATTAAAAAATTGTTTATTTATTATAGCCAATGATACAAATTACACAAAAATATTTGGACAAAATAGTCAAAGTGAATCTGTTATTTATTATCAAGATCCAATTCAACAGTTCCACATTGTGTAATTAATGTAATTTTTTTTTTAATATTTTGACTTTTGCTTTAAAATTATATGCCTACGGAAAAAAAGAAAAATGTTTACACTATAATTCTGTAATTAACATTCTAATATAAAATATGTAATATTTAATTTAATGTAAATTATATAGGTTGATAAGTGTAACGTGTAGATTTTAATTTTATTAGGAATCATTTCTATCTTTAAACATAATTATTTATTAACTAATATATATTTAAATAATGCAGTGGTGCTAAACATAATCATTACATACATCATATATGTATATGTTTTGTGATTATAAATCTTAAACTTATGATTGTCATTGATTTAGTAAACACGTACATTGTGTTTATCTCTACTGCATATAGTAAAAGAATAATTCAAATTTCTTTAAAACAAAAAATTGGAAAAATTGATTTAAAATATGATGGATTAAGACTAGTATAATAACAGATTACTGTCAATTAATATTAAAAACACAAAAGCCATAATAATACGTATATTAGGTATAAAATTCAATCCTTCAAATGTCATTTTCATACAAATTTATATACTTTTATTTTAGTACTAAGTCTTATCCTAGTGTACCACAAGTACTATGATCAAATGGGGCAATAGACTAAGTTGAAGTTCTGTTAAAAATATAATAAAATCAATTTTAACCATTGTTAGCATATGAAAACTGTACACAAGGGTGTATGTCAACGTGTCTGTAAATATAAATGATAACTGATAATAATTAAATATCTATATTCTAACAACCAATCTGCTTGGTATAATGTATCTCGCTGCTTGTATTATTTTTTGTCTTTAACACAATTTTAATACAATAGTCTATAGTACAAATTAACATATCTAGAAAACAAGTGTGTTTTATATAAAACTATTTTATTAAAATAACCCAAATACTATAGTTACAAATATAAATTTAATAATAGAATAAACACTTAAATTTACAAAAATACCATTAAATGAAAAAATAATTTAGCTATAGACATGTGTAAATAGTCAATCAAATATTTTTACATTATCTATATGGCTATTTCTATATATAATATATGTACCATAAATAATAAATGGGACATAGTTATATTAGAATTTTAAAATCGTATTTAAAAAATATAAATTTAAGAATCAAAAATATGTTCTAGTTAAACTAATATGTAAGGTTTATTTAAAATTTTTATTAAAATATTAAAAATAACAAGAGCTAAATATATATATATATATACTGATTTATTGCTAAATAATGAAAGAAAAACGTTTGCTTGTCTAAGTATTGTGGGTTTGCTCGAAATAAGTTTTCCTAGGCTGATACAAAGAACTAAGCTACCCGTTTGTTATTCTTTTCATTTGTAACCTTGAGCCTAAGTGGTATAGTCTGTTGATAATGCTTTATGGCCTAGGTTACATAATAAATAAACATTTAAATCAAATTATTTTATTTACAAAATCAATTTTTCAAGTTTAAAATTATTAAAATTAAAATAAGTTTAAATTTGCCCATTCATAATATTGAATACTTTTTCAATACATTTGCTTTAATCAAGTTTTTTTTTGCTATGGAAGTACAAGATGTTAATTTCTAATATTATAAATTATTTACTATATGTGTAAATATACTATGTGTAAACCAGATGATTATATAATAATATATCATGCACTAGTATATAGAGTAGATTTTATAATTGGAATTATTTTTAAGTATTCAAGTATTACAACTAGTCCACTTCCTATGTGTCTATTCATTGGGGAACAATAAATAATTTAGCATAAACTCGTGTTATTAAATATTTTATATAAAATTATATACAAAATTAACGTAATAAATTATTTAGCATCCATAAGTTGTATTTTAAGAAAATGATATGATTAAATTATCTCTAATATAAAGTATAGACTGATATATTGTTTATGTTTATGTTTACTATGTATATTTGTACATTATGTACTTAATTATTGACTGAAACTTCATTTTATTAAAATTAATAACTATCTTACGATTAAGACTTTTTTACTAAATATTGTTTTTAAAACTTCTTTTTCCTCACAAGCCATTTGGGAGATATGACGTGCGAGATGACTCAAAAGATTTTGTTTATTTAATCTTGTTGAACTAAAACTATCCACAATATTTCCAAAACATAAATTGTATAATTTTTTTTATAGATACTGACCAACGCATTAGTACAAAATTCATAATTTAATAATTAAAAAATTCTGTGTACAAGTATAATAATTATATTTACTAGTAAACCCGTAGGGTTTAAAACTTATATGTATTTTTAAGTTTTTGTGGCATACACAATTTTACATATTGTTAATAGAATAAAATGCATACAAAATAATTAACTTTAATTTTAATATATTTATGTACATTGACCATTAATATTTGTATAATACTGCTGTATTATATGGTTTTCGATTGTATTATATACCTATTATATATATTCGTATTAAATAGTATGATACTTCGAAACGGGCATTTATCTAAATGTTTAGAAAGCTTAATAATTGCCCACTTATTTACGTCATGGATATGTACGAACAGAAATCATATTTTATTGATAACTTTGGATAATCTTTATGGCCCCTATAGGTATAAATATAATCATTGTGTTCCTTCAATTTTCCACTACACGTTAATATATTCAATTTATAATTTTCTGGTCGCGTAAAAAACCTTCAATTACCTCCTGATTTTCTTTTAATCGTATATTACGTTCAATTTCTATTGACGTTTTTACGAGAGTAAAACCATCCTTTATATTGTTTAAATTACGAATATAGATTTTACGATATTAATTTTTCAAATTTTTGGTACACAGAACAAATAAACGGTATATTTCCTATTTAAAGTACACGGACATAAAAATAAATATTAAGACGTTCACGACAGAGAACGAAGAAAAACAAGGAACTCGATGACGAACACAAAGAACAATTTCGTCGTTATCGGTAATGTCGAAAAATATTTTTGAAATGAATAGCAACATTTAATAAATGTGCGTTTCGCGTTGATAATAAAATCGAACACTATTTTATTAACGAAAATACTGAAAAATCGTCGAGCTTGCTAGACCGAACTTTTTTTTTACGGTATCGGCAATATATTCATTGGCCCGGAATGCCTGAAGGTAGTATTTCGGACCAGTGAGTCGCCATCGTTTATTGAAAAAATTTTATAACAAAGTTTAACAAAACGATCATCCTTAAGAGTAGGCGAGCAACGCGAGCTATCCCCACGTTGTTTTACCTCGCCCCCAGTACATTGAATCTAATTCACAATAATCCTTACGAACTACCACTTCTTAAAAACTATCACGTGAATGGTGTGCGGTGACAGGACAATACTCTGCCACGGGGCAACCATTTATATCTTTCACGCGAATTAAAAATAAATGCCAGACCGAACATAACTCCAGCAAACATAATAGTAACTTATTTGAAATTATTGTAGATACGTAAAACGAAATTATCATATGTATATTAATTGCCATTAATATAATTAGTTATAACATCTTTGAATTAGAACAATGTAAAATACAATTATTAAAATATTTTTTTTAATTTCTATTAAATATATCCAATCCATAAATATTATTCTTTAGCATACACGTATTTGTTTCAACAATAAAAAAATAGTCGACTTATAAAAAGCATATAGATAAAAGAAATCAACCAGCGGTGATACTTTTATATTCGAATTACAAATCGTACACTTAGTTTTAAAAATATATATTCTTTTTCGTTTTAAATTTTTGGGTCTAAGATTTCTGTTCTAACGGCGCGCTAATCGTCTAAGAAAATTATAAAAGATATTAGAGTCAAGTGCTTTCATAAGGAGATAAATAAAATGTAATATCTACTTTTTTCACATTTCGATCGTTCAATAATTTTATAACATGTCTTACAAACATTAAACAATTAATCAAACGTTTATCGTCAAGTAGTTTGAGTGAATACTATTTGCCGTGTATTACAATGTATACTACGAATATACAAAATAAAATAATACGTAGTCGTTTACCTTCTACCCTTTGTTTTTTTAATTATTTTCAATATATTAGGCCAGCCATTTTTCCTATTAACGGGAATACTTATGTTGTATATAACGTTTTACGCGAACGTGTCAACAAGTTAATTTTTTTATTTATTATCGCTTTCTGGTTCGTGAAAAGTATTTAACTAGCATCGTAAAAATTACGTGCATTGTAAAATTATTTGAACACGAGAAAATTTGACCAAAATATATGCTTTTATACAGATTTTTTGCAAAACACAAATGTATAATTAATCAAATTATCTTTTTCGGTTGATAAATATAAATAAAAAACTAATATAAATCTATTAGTATTGTTTCTATCTAAGACATAAACTACGGTTAGAGTTAACAAGCCTTGTTTTATAATTTTTAAGCCAATTGTTAACTACTCCCAGACTATCACCTTACAACAGATCATTAAAATCCACAAAGAACATACTTTATGGTATCTCGTAGTATATATTCCTGGAATTTTATCTATTTCTAAAGAAAATAAATGCTAACTCATAGTCAAACCCCGGTGAACAACTCTCTACTTACGTAATTTAATTCGTTATTTATTAAAAAACTATACGTATTATTTGTTTCCTATTAGGAATAACGAGATTTAATTTATGGTCCTAAAGTATCCATTCCGTGGCCAAACCGCGACTTCAAATATTCCTTAGTAGGCAATTCCACTCAGATTGAGTATATCGTATTTTCGTTTTTACGGTATTTAACCAAATATTTAAACGCCTCGCACGGAGACAACGCCAATGGTGTGGCTGCACTGAGCGGTCCGAATGGCCAACGAACAGATGATAACACGAACACCGCCGCGGTTGAGAAACCGTGTGCGAGTGTGATAACTTGGAGATAAAAAAAAAACGACGGATAACGGACGTCACGATGTCCAAATAAAGGAATTACGGTTTGCGAGCGTCACTGTTCCCACGGTCGACTGTCGAATCGGTCATTCGTATGTGTGGTCCGTGGGTCTGACGACACTCGTCCGAAAATACAAAAACGTCGTCGGCCGTTACCGGCGAGGAACCAAGACGGCGCGCCTGTGGGCTTAATAAACGGGGAGCCGCCACGGAGTGCGAAAAATAGGACGTTGCGTCAGACGGTCGAAAACGGGAGAGATGACGACACGGGCGTCTTGGGTGGGAGCGAGGAACGCGCCCGCGCACCGTTCACGACCATCCGTTTGGTGCGTGCGCGCCAAGAGCTTAGCAGGACGGTCGGTTGGTCGCGGCGGCCATCTTGTGTGTTATACCGTGCAACGGCGGCAGCGACAGCAGCAGCGCTGTAGTGCGTATTTCCCAGCCTAACCACGGTCGCAGCTCTTCCGTCCTTTTCTGATAACCTGCCGCCGCACGGACACTAACGCACACAACGTATCATATACAGGGTCGCGTGACGCGCGCCTGCGCATACATACAGTCGCACGCACGTACGACGGGCATATTCGTGGCGCGTCAATGGTAGAACCGAACTCACCAGGCTTACAAACGACGATAATACACACACACACGCACACACACAACACTCGCACATACTCTTCGTACACACACACACACACACACGCGCGCGCACATAATAACCGTAGATATATGTAATAGTATATCGCGCTTTAATAAATTATTGTTGTCGTGTGTCGTCTTGTCGATTTTTCGCGAAAATATACGAGCGTTTTGAATACCACCACCGACGCATACCGTGTGCATCGGGTGCGTGACGTTTTTTTTCCCCCTCGTTGTTTGTGTCCGACACGAGACCGAAACACCTACTCGCCGCCACACGACACCAACAACAATAAATTTGTCCGGAAATGGCGTTGAAACGAATCAATAAGGTAAGCATGGATTGTGGATTTGGTCGCGCGCGACGTTTCCACACGTTCCCGTGGTCCGGCCGTGCGTTACGCGACGCGTGTACGATTCGGCCGCGTTCCATCACCACACTTCCCGTTGGCCCGTCTTCTCCCAGTTTCGTATTCTAATGGTCAATCCATCGACGACATGACGAAGTCGCGTACGACCGCTTCGACTAATTCCGATGATTTAAAATCGATTTGCACTGTTGTTGTATCTGTTCTGTACGATCAATTCGTTTTTTGTTGGCAATTTTTGTCAGCTTAGATATTCTAATAACAGGTCACCTATGGTCATTCCTTGAAGTCGTTGGACTCTGTACTAACGCATCACAGTGTATAGAATCATACGATTAATATTCGGTAAATTTGTTTTGTTGGAATCTGTCGCACAACTTATTTTTTATTAATGTCTCTGATAATGGCCAGCAAACAAACAAAATGGTCGTCGTTTCCTTTGTTGGAGTTTATACTTGTCCATTTGATGTAACGTTGATATTATTTTAGTACGCTACTGAATAATTAGTTAAAGCATTAAAAATAAACGCATAGTATCCTTAGTCATGTTTTAATGAGTTGTTTTTACCAGTAATTTTTCTGATAAGAATCGTTTTATGCATCTTGCTATACGTTTTTCTTTAGTGTTTTTACCGCTGAAACATTAATTTTATTTGAATAAGTATTATTCAAATTACAAAATTCCTCTTGATTGATCATTATTTTGCGATAAAAATTATTCGATACTTTTCAACTGTTTTGACAATATTGTGTTTTAAAAACTGCGTTATAGTCATTAATTTTTATTAAATGGTATCCAAATACATATTAAATGTTAATAAGTAAATCAATTATAAAATATGAACCTACCTAAGTATTTTTAACAAATAGTTCGGAATATGAATTACTATCATTTATTGAAAACATTTGAGGTAATAGTAATATTATTGTAATATATTGAAGTTTGAGTTTTTTTTTTATACAATTTCTTACATTTTTTCATTTTTAATAGATTTAGTTGAATTTTTAGAAAATTAATGTTTCTTGTTAAGTTACATGTTTAATTTGTATCTTTAGTATACTACACATACATATAGTGAATGTATAATATGTATGACCTACTTATTTCTTATTCAATTTTGCATTGTAAGTATTGGTAGAAAATAATGTGAATAACCTAGTTTACAATTGTGAATAACTGTCCCAAATATTGGTGTATTTTAATTGTTTAACGATATTTTATAAATATTTATAATACGTAATGAAATTATTTTAAATATTAAATATTTTGTCAATTTTTTTTTTGACTTTATAGATAAAGAATTAACATTTTATTGACTTTTGATATATTTTGTTTTAGGAGCTCCAAGACTTAGGAAGAGATCCACCAGCACAATGCTCTGCAGGACCTGTTGGAGATGATTGTAAGGAAAACTTAAAACAAAATTTATTTCTGTAGTTTTAATTTTATAATTGGTTAGTTAATATCAAAAACTTTAAACTTCTCATAATGAAATACATGTTTAACTTTATATTCTAATTTACTAGGTTAAAAATAATAAATTAATAGTAATACTATATAAAATGTGCATATAAATATTTAAAATATTTGATTTACCGTGTAACAAAAAAAAAATTGTATTACAACCGAGAAAATTTTCTGTTTGGACTTGGTATTTTGGTGTTCATTAATCTACTGATATAAATGATTTTACGTAAAATATAACCCAGAATTGTATGGTGAATGGCAATACTAAAATTATATATAATTAAAGAAGTGTTAAATAATTAAAATTACCACTAGTGGTAATTATATATATATATTAATATATACTATTATATTAATACATATATTTATATGGATAAAGGTGAGGGAGATGATGAATATAAAGTTTGGAACACGATTGACTTTAACTAATAAAATCTGTAATTTCAGAATATAGATAAAAAGTTTAAATTTTTTCAGGATTAATTGGTCAGTTTTAGAATTGAATGTAAATTAAACTGACCATAACTAATATGTGTGTGTGTTTATATATATATATTTTTTTTTTAAATATAATTATAATATTAAAATTTGTTTTTCAGTATTTCATTGGCAGGCTACAATAATGGGCCCAGTAAGTGTTTTAGTTTGTTTTTGTATTTAAGTTAATATTTTATACTTGTTCACGTAGGATATGTTTTGAAATGGGTCAATACTAACATTTATATTTTAATAAATATTTAATAACTTTTACTATCAATTTAGATAAAAAAAATTAATACTTTAAAACATTTTATTTTTTAGCCGGATAGTCCATATCAAGGTGGTGTGTTTTTCTTAACAATTCATTTTCCTACTGATTATCCATTCAAACCTCCTAAGGTTAGTATACTACATAGTTATTGGATAATAAATAAATAGTAAATAAATAAATACTATAAAATAAATAAATACCGTTATTAATTGTTCTCCTTTTTTCACTATTAAGGTTGCATTCACAACTAGAATTTATCATCCGAACATCAACAGTAATGGTAGTATTTGTCTTGATATTCTACGGTCTCAATGGTCACCAGCATTGACCATTTCAAAAGGTAATATTCTTAGTAATTTATTTATTAATTACTTTTACTGACTTCTATAGTAATTAAATAATCTCTTTTTATGTATTTTATATTTTTTATATTTGCATATATATGTATATATATGAGTATATGTATATTATTTCAGTTTTGTTGTCTATTTGTTCGTTGCTATGTGATCCAAATCCAGATGACCCGCTTGTTCCTGAGATTGCTAGGATATACAAAACTGACAGAGAAAAGTATAATGAACTAGCCAGAGAATGGACCCGTAAATATGCAATGTGATGGTTGTTTCAAAGTATGTTGCCTGTCCACCCGTCAGAAAATAAACATTCTTTTTTTCGCCCTGTACAACTCAAAAAGATCAATAAAAAATACACTTTCAATCTCCAACTCATCTGGTAAAATAAATAAATAAAATAACACACTATTGGAAAGAACATTATAGTATGATTTTGAAATTATTTTATTCGTATTACCTATACATTATATATATCTACATAGATATATATATTTTTTTTTACTTATCACTTTGTCAAAAAGTTCAATAACATTGAATGTGTAAGTGTCTCATAATATAGAGAACAAATTAAAAATAACATGGTGTTTATTTAGTAGTTAACTTTAATAATAATGCATATTTTTTCGGGATAAAAGTGTAATATATACATGTGCTGGTGGCGATTTATTACTGCCTTTACCTGCCCAACACAATTATAATATATATAGTTTTTCATTATTATTTATTTTATTATATTTTTAACTAATTTTTTAAAAATGATAATTACTTAATTCGAACCTGATATTTTTGTATGCAATTTATAATTATTTCGGTTATTTTAAATTGCTAATGCGATATATATCGTATATAATTTTTATTTGATATAAACAGTTTAATAAACAAAAAACTTCAGTAATTCATTGTTAGTACTCTTTGAATTATAATATTGTTCGTTCAATGTCTTTAAATATCTAGTGTATTGTATCAATTTTACCACAAATATTCTAAACTGTTACCATTCTTGTGATAATTGTAGATAATACATTTCATCGCATACAGTAGTGGAAGTCCTATACAATGGTAATAATTAAAAACTAATAATTGTGAACGCTATATTAACGAAGAGATAGTACCCGTAAGTCTTTCAAATGAGTTAATTTTTCGAGATTATCGTACATTTTGTCAAAATAATATTTCAATACTTTTCGTACGACAATTAGAGATGAAAATTATGTTTTTCTAATAAATGAAAATGATTTGATTGTAACGAATGTTGAGATTTAAAAATTGGTTAAATTCAATTATTATTATTTTTATCATTTTTTATAATATATATATATGTATATGTATAATTACTTTTTTTTTTTTGTAAGCATCTTATTTTGTAAAATTATATGTTAGAAAGTTGGAAAAGGTCAGTACTTCAGTTGTGGGTGAATTGGCAATGCACAATGAGTAAAATATTGCAATAAAACATTGCTTAGAAATTTTTTATTGTATGTATACACTGTTAATTAAATCAACGAAAAGGAAATTTTGTCCCATAACTGCGAGTTTTCTGTCATTTGATTGTGATAAAAGTATCTAGGTGTGTGTGTGAATGTATGTATGTATGTTTGATGTATCAACTTATATTTTAATAAATTTTGTATATTCAAAGTTACCATTTCCTATTCTCTTTGCTTGGGGTTTACCAAATAGTATAAAATTAAAAATTATGCAGATTTTTTTTTAAAATATTCGGTCCATTTTTATTTGTTTTTGAAACAATTATGCTTGTGATATATATATATATATATATTTGTGCGTTATATATATACATATTACAAGTATGATATATTAATATTGTTTTATATTTTTTACACTTTTACACGCCTATTTATGACAAAAAATTTCATAAGAACACGATATTTCTTACAATTATATTCTAATTAGAAATATAACCCAAAAAAGATTATTATTAGTGTATTGTAGAAAAGCTGTTTGTCGTGTGTGTGTGTATTTATAAAAATTAATTAATTTTTGTGTTTTCCCAATAGTATGGTTTAAATATTTGAGACTATTAGAACACAATGATGAAGTATATACTAAACACATTTAATTTGAGCTATGAATTAATATATTTTTTGTATATAGATTTTGCCCATGTTGGGACACACGCAATCATATTGATTTTGTCCTTGAATATCAATTTGGTTTTCTACGAGCCTATTAAACACCAATAGTTTTTTGTAGGATAATGTATGTGTATCAACGATAAATATTCGATTTTTAAATTGAAATGTGGACGAGTAATCCGTTTACTTTTTTAAACATATTTATTGCTTAAATGCAATATATTCTTTGACTTAATTGACGCGAGTATTATCAGGTAAATACTCAGGTGGGGGATTTGTCGGCCTCGATCCTACGAATGTGTGTTATTATGTTTAATTTTGAAATTGATTAATATGCAACACTATGACTAAAATATCGTGATGGAGATCTGTTGTAAGAAATATATCACGTATACTTTAATTATCATTAATTATTCTTCGAAATTAGTGTTAATTTTTTGATCCTTTTAGAAAGGGCAAACTGTAAGTTTCAGTTTTCGCCTGTGGTTATAATAGTAGTTTGTAGATCTAATCTATCCCATTTATTAGACGATTAATATTAATGTTAATAAAAACGAAAATCGTTCATTTTGTTTTTTTACAAAAATGGGTTTCGTGCGAATATTTACTAGGTGAGTAAGAACACTAGGTATTAAAAAGGCGAGTTGTTCGTTTACGGTGCTTTTCTCAAAATACAAATATAACGACGGCGATCATTTTTTTGTTTTTTCAAAAATTGAATAAAAACCGAAATAAGTTTTCGCACTGTCGTTTTCTTGACGAACGTCGCTAGTGAATAGAGGGTCTCCGAAACGTCCGTTTTGAATAATTTACGGTCGAAAGACATGAACATCATTTCCTTCCTCATTCTTACGTACTATCATTAGTTTTTGTTGGAGTATCCCGCGTCTAAGCGGTTCTAAATTTAGCGTATCACACTCGCGCTCCCGTTGAAATTGTACACCTAACCGTATATTAGAAATTCCTTCACGGTATGTATATAAAAATAAAACCGTGATGAGTAAAAAAAATTTAAGAGGGGACGGTCGAATGTAATAATTGCGTAAGAAAATCGACCGTTTTAAACTACAGGCGAGTTATGTTGTTTGTTGTGAGAAATACATACACGCACAAAACGCGTTCCCCTAACGTTCAAAACAAAAAATTTTGTGTAAACAAGTTACAGTTTGCGCGACGATATATTTCTTTGTTTATCAACAGCGTTCTGTTAAATAATTTGTTTGAGTAATATCGTGTTATAGAAATATATAGAATGAGAAAATACAGCCAATTTAAGGGATGGTTTTTTTTAGACAAAATTGATAATATTAATGCTTACTTTTAGTAAACGAACTTACGTTAAATATAATATACGGCAGTCTTTCAGCGCTGAAAAGCAACTATTGGATCACCAAAATAAGGTTCTCTACTTAAGATAATTACTACAATGTATCACGAATTACATTTTAAAAAATTATTATTTTTATATACCGAGTGACTATTTAATGAAAATTATAACTTAAAGTCTGTATATTATTTTGAATTTCCGTAAAGATAAAATATAATACAAATATAATGCGCTTTAATTTAAATAAGAACAAAAGTAATGCTACATTGCTGAATATATACGAACACTTTAAAATTAATATTTATAGTTTTATCGTGCATCATTTAGTATTGGGCTATGTATAATTTAAATGTTTAAAGTATATTACTTGTTGATGTTAAACATAAATGTTTGGATTAGTCTAGACATATGTTTACCTAACCCCATAAAACATAATGCGGACAAATATATTGTACAAATAAATAAATAAAACCAAGCGAGAAACCTCATGCAGTTTTCTACACATAATCATTAATATTTGTGCTAACATTTTAATTAGCGAAGATTCGATTCAATATCCTTTTTACTTTAAAATTTAACATAAAAATTTGTTATACTTATTAGACACTGTAGAATATTAATTATTTTATCATTACATTAATGACAGTTATTTATATGACATATATTTAGGAAACTTTAAAATAGATATTTAATATGTTAATGATGATTACAGATTACATAACTGATAGGTAAATAATATGAAAGTATGATATAAAGAAAATCTTACTTAAAATTCTTATTAATTCGTTGTTTTCCTTATTTGATTTAAAAAAGCAAAACATTCGAAAATAAAATAAAATCATTGTTAGGTAAAAATCAATTTGATTTATACATTCGTGTATTTGAATTAAAATTAACAAAAATATAAGAACTAAACCAACTTAAATTTTGTTAAATGCGGCAATATCCACAGATTGGACAAAGTCTTCAAACTCTTGTATGGTTTCTACGAGAGCATCGACAGACACTTTATCATCTTCAACAACGCACATAATTTGGAGTTTCTTGATACCAAAGGCGATTTCTACCAATTTTGCTACAATGAAATAATTATAAGAATAAAACACGAAAAGATTATCGATTGCATTTTCATCTACTTACAAGCACCCCAAACAAGGCCATCCATGACAATAGTTCGGACCTGTGTTTCTAATTGTTTCATATCAGTTTCATCATCCCAAGGTTTCACGTCTAATACGATGCTACTCTTGGCGATGATTACTTTTTTGGTGGCTTTTTTCTCACTGTACGCTTTAAGTCTTTCTTGTTTGATGCGTTCTGCTTCTTCATCCTAGAACAATTTATTCGAACAAAACGCAAAATTTAGTTAGTGTGAAACTATATACATAAATACATCAGAGATATTATGTTCATATTTTCTGGGAGAGGAAAAATGTGCGTTAATCATATAAATATTGCAAATTTGCCGTAATTTGTAATAAAATAAACATTTATCGACAGCAAAATAAAAGTTATTCGACTAGATTAGTTTCTCAATGAAGTGTGAAAATTTGGGACAAACACATGTAAAGGTATTGACAAAATAAAATGAAACAAATTTGTTCAAGAGCTATCTGGAGTAAGATGCCTTACTTCTTCGTCATCAGATCCAAATAGATCTATATCATCATCGTCATTGTCGGCTACAGGTTTTGCGGCTTCGCTTCCAGCTGATACGGAGAACTCGGCTTTTTTATTTGGGAATTGGGACCGTTCTTTGTCTGAGAATGATTTGATGTGGTTGTACCATCTGAGCAGGTTGGGGGTTTTGGCTTGGGGTACTTGTACGGCGGCGAATGTGTCCACGTCGGCTTTGGACGGTTCATAACTGAACAAAATAAGAAAAAACCGCGTACGGTCGACGTTTTTAAATACGATCGTTTTTGGAGGTTAAGTCGAACGGACTTACCCGACGATGTAACTCTTTTGGGTCAAATAATTGTCGAGGAATTGCACGCCCTGCGGGGTTTTCAAGTCTATGGCTGCCATATCGGTTCGGTTTTCTTGTCCGTCTGAGCGAGGATTTTTGGGTTCGTTTTTTAATTACGACGTACCGGAGCACACCGAACAGAGAACGAACACGGGAATCAAAGAACGAGACACGACGTGCACCCGCAGATAAGGCGACTATCACTGTTGGCGACACCGATATCGAGCACCAGTGCAGCCAATGTCCGTGATATAGGCGTGGAATAAACGGAAATCTGTGATACGGGCTTGTTCCGGTCACGCGAAATTGTTCGAGGGCGGTATTGGCGATTGACGCGACTAAATAAAAAACGAGCTATTTGGTTTTTTGTTCTCGCACGGGTCGAATATTTCGAAACCGTGTTGTTTCCCGTTTTATTACGGTTGTTAATAAAATAATAAATATCCGTCCGAAAGTTTTGTCGACGCGTTAAGAACAACATAAATTCAAATCTTTCTTTAAATTAAATTCCACGTTAAGGCGACTTTTAAAATACACTCGAGTGCCCCTGTTTTCTCCGTTCATATTTATTTTCGATAGCTGTAAAACCAAGTGTGATAGTATTTCTGGCAATCAATTCCACAGCGAATCCATACGCTTCTTACAATTTTTTTTTTTAAATACCCGACAATTTTTAGTGTTGTTCAATTATAAAGTGATTTCACTACGTACGCTCATAGTGCGTTGGTCAACAATCTACCGTCCCACTCGTTTTATCGGTTTGTAAAAATTATAATATTATTTTTGTCGTAACTCGTAAAATTGTTTCAATTTTAAACGAATCCGTAAAAACGTTTCAAAATAAAACTTGTAAGTAATAATTTAAAAAACAAAGGCGAATTTAATATATTTATACGTCGGTTTACACGTATAAAAAACGATATAATTTGAACAACAAAGATTGAACCGAAATTAACGTTCCGTTATGCTACGAACCTGTTTACAATAATGTATAAATCGTAACAATTTTCGGGGATCGGTAATGAAATTGAGTGTTGAAGGAAGAAGAGGACGAGAAAGACCGAAAAAGTAGTGGCTGAACGCGATCGAAAAGTGATACGAGGATTACTGGTGTGTGCGTGAATGACGACGTGGAAGATCGAATCAAGTGGAGGACCAAAGTGGTCGACCCTAAATAGCTGGGATAGTGGCGAGGATGAAGAATTATGAAATCGTAACAATTTGAATAACGATAACGTTATCGAAATAATAAATACGTATTACATACTCGATTTTAGTAAAGTATTTTTCGTTTTGTTGGGCAGAAAATAATTTCTTGGATACTTATTAGGTGTATCGTAAAATTGCACGTTAAAAGTGACCAATGGTCTAGGCAATCACTGCGTACGGTCTTAGAATATGCTCGTAAGACTAACTACGCGAGGCGTTATTTCGTCGAAAGAACGTAATAGACGTATACGAGGTGATAGAATATTTATATATTACAATATACATTCAGTTATATTTTATACGTAGGCGAGTAGATATATATATATTTTTTTTCCGAGACGATAAAATTATTTTGTGATATAATTATTGTGCGTTTAGATTATATAAATATATAGAAAAAATAAAAGAATTAAACGAATTTTTCTAAATCGGAGACGCGTGCAAATGTGTACGATAATCGAGACGAAATTGTAGTTAATTAATATGATCGGATATAATATTTAGGCTTGTTGTTTTTTGACGGTTGTCGTATTCGCGGAGGCGGCGGCGCTGCTGTTATTTTCGTCTTTGGGCGGTTGTTTGTTGTTGGTAGTGGCGGCTGATGGTGGCGGAGCGGCGGCGTTGTTCTTCTCGTCTTTAGCGCCCGCGTTGTTTTTTTCGTCTTTGGCTTCGGTTTTGTTGTTGGCGTTCGAAGCGTTGTTCTTATTATCTTGTTCGCCATCTTTTTTGCCCTTCGACTCGTCCGTTATCGCACTCGACGACGACAAAGAATTCTGAAAGTAGTCCCGGTGAGGGAGGGGGGGGGGTTCAAATTGACATTATTATACGCGCCGTACGGTTGTCGAGTAATATATTCGTCGCTAATAGTTTTCCTTACCGTTATGAGTTTTCTCAGGTCCTCCACGAATTTCTTGTACTTGGCCAATTGCTGGTTAGAAATGTCCACGATGGTACTCTTCACTTTTTCCAAATGGGCGTACTACAAAATTTTTTAGAACAAGTTCAACATATTACCGCGAGTACTAAAAAATTTGAAGTTATACTACTATACGTAAATATATACGTCTGATACGTTTATTTTTATTTCGTGGTAGCTTATATAATACTTCCGCTTTTGAAAGTCAGTGGGACCGAAGAATTTCCTAACGTAATCAACGAATTTTCGAAGAGATTATTATGTAACGTTATATATTATTATTATAGTTTATTCTGTCCGAGTATTCGGCGACTTCGCGGCGTCGTTACTTTTCGTCCCCTATTGATCATTATATAACGCGGTCGAAAATTCAAAAATATACCTTTACAAATTTGTCCACCAACACAGCGACTTCGTGGGCGGTGTATGTGAACGCTTGTCCGGCGTGCGCGGGCGCCAAGTAAATGTTCTTGACAATGAAGTTGGTCACGTGTACGAAACGTCTCGCGCTCTCCCTAGACAACATCTCGATCAGCTGCTCGATGTTTTCCGGTGGTTTTTGGTTCTCAGGTTCGTCCTCGCTCAGGTGCGCCCAGATGGCCTTCATCTTCTCGGCAAACGCTTTCGGGTCTTTGGCCAACTGAAACGTCGATACGCGCCAATCGTTTTTATTCGATTTTCTACGGTTCGAATATCGTAGAGAAATCCCCCGTGTAAACCTGGATAAACGGTCCCAGAGAATAATCGATCCGGCGGTAATGGCGCGTCATTTAGCGTTCCGAATTACCCGACAAACGTTTTGTGGGACGTTGTCGGACTATTGAACTTGTCGGATTATAATAGGGTACGGGCCTAAGGCACCTATAGACCGGAATTTTTTGAAAAAGAGTACCTCGTAATCCGACAAATTACAAATCAAAGATTCCGTTTGAACATACAAATCGCACTACTTTTATGCACAATCAACAGTTATAGGCATGTCGGATTACAGGGCACGTCGGGTTAGACAGGGACTGGATTACCGGATCGCAGGGTCTCGTTGATTGTAAATATAACACGTAAATAGCTCTCGCGCGCGTTTATTATATTTATACTCACGAGATCGGCGAAATACACGAAACACTGGACGGTGTCGTATCCTTGTTTTTTGAGCAACTTGGCTTCGGCAATCGTTCTGCGGGTCAAACGTCTTTGCAATTTTCTCGAAAAGTGGTTGACGTGTCGTATGGTTTTCACGGCCTGGCTGGACGGTTCTGCACCTGCTGGCGGACAACAGTAATCATTAAGCCGGAGCAACGAATTGTACGCCGATAGGAACCGTTCGCGAAAATGGACGACGCGGCGGGCGGGGGAGGGACAATTATCGTATTTTCAAATTTGTTTACTCGGCTTGTCGTCTTCGCTCGGGTCCTTGTCCGGCAAGTATTTGTCCACGTACTTATCGGCCACGCTCAATGCGTCGTCCAGCATGGTGAGTTGCTTCACGGAATCCGCGCGTTTCAGTACCGGTTCCACTTTGGCCTTGACGAATGTCTTGGTCGTAATGTAAATCTGCGGAAAGCGACGCGTCACGTATTAACTAACACCGTACGCCGATTTCGACCTCAAATTGTTCGGACTTTTTAAAAAAATCCAACGCGTAAACTCCGGCCATCGTTTCAAAGGCCGAAACTTACCGATTCATACATAACGCGCGAAAAAACTAAATATAAACGGCGAAAAAAACGAAAAAAATCTCCGCGTAACTATTTAATAGCCGGCCGCCTCGAAATATAATTATTTTATAAACCACGAGACTACACGCCAATTTACTCGGTGGAAACGACGTACGCTTAGTTTAGTGTATACTTCACTGATGTAAGTATACATTCCATGTCATTGTCATTACGTCGGCGGATTTTTAATCAAAGGACAAAGACGAACGCGTTATTGTTATGTGTTCCTCGCGAGTTTATTGGCGCGCGCGCGGTCCTGCTAAACAACGTGTTTATTTTCGTATTCGCGCGCCTTTTTAACGTTACGTCGAAAGGCTAAAAGCTTATCGTTTATTATTGGAGGGCAATAAGTTCAACGTCGTCTACCGTAAAACCAAACGGTTTCCCGAAAACGCGTATACCGTATAACATACGAGCGTGCACGGAATAACAATGCAACGGGGCAAAGGCGCGTCGTAACGCAATCAATTATCGGGCCCGGGAAAGTCGAAACGTAATAATTATATCCGTTCCGGCGTTGTTTATTAAACGTTATCGCGTAATAACGGCTAACGAGTTTCGTTCATTCCAACGACCAATTTTCAGTTGGCGTTAACTCAACCACCGCGGGTTTCTATCGCGGGCGGAGGATTGGGCCATTGTTTGAATTTTTTATACTTACAAGTTTACGCGTATTCCGTCGGTAACAGCTGATACGTACGTATCTTAAAACTATTCGAACGTATTCAGAAAGTGCGATTATAGAGACGTTATACATCATCTTTTTGTATCGATGTAGTTTTAACGCACGTACGTGGCGTACGTACGCGATAATTGATATCGCCGCGGGATCTCGATCGGAATTATTTACGATTTCTTATTCTTGTAGTACGCTTCGTCCAATATTGTATTTATTCGAGGACATTTCCGATTTTTATCACGGCCGCGTTTCCCAATAATATTAAGACGCTCGGATTATTCGAAAATATACGAAATATCCGAACGTTAGTTTTTATCGAGATTTTTTGGGCAACGCGTATTACACAACCGTACCAATGACTATTCTAAATCCGACCGAATTCGAAATATTACGAATAACCTACGAGTACACTAATCAACACGAACACGAGATATTGATGAAAATTATCGATACTAGTTATATTGAAGACGTTCGTAAATGTCAAAGTATCGAAATACGATTTTATAACGCATTTTTGAAACGGCCCTCCGTGTGTAAAAACGAAATTCCAATTTAAATTCCGCGTCGAAACGAAACGTAATTCGTTTTCTATAAAATTTTTGGAAAATTTTAACGCGTTCCATAACGTAGATAAGCTTAAGGACGGAGACGTTTAACACCCATGACGGGGATGACATTCGTGGAGAGTCGCGGAAATACTATAAAACTGTTCTAACGGGCCCGAGAGAAATCTCGATACGCGCCTTTTAATTTTTCGATTTTAAAACCATAATGTATACGAATTGTTCAAAATAGAGTCGATTTATTCATTTCGTTTGATTTCAACATTACTGTTACAATCTTTATTATTTTCGGTTACGGGTTATCGAATACTCGTAATAATCTAACCTTAGATGCCCGCTAATTTGTATTTATACCATAGCTCGAAAGTTGTATTATTAGTTACGTAAATTGGTGTTGTGTGCATATTATTTTGATTCGTATTTATCGACGAAATGTTTTTTATACAGATTATTTCTACTAGCTAGTTTTTCTAAATCGTTTATAATTAAAACGTTCGGTTTTTCGAGCCATTTTTTTCCGCCATTGATCGCGGAAGGAGTAAAATAATTCGATTCTAACATAAACACACAAATGAAGAATATCTACAATTGTTTCGTACACTCATGAAACGAACAATAGTACAAGAATTTGGAAAAATCTATAATGACACGAGGAACCAATAATATTCGATAACTTTCGAACATCCAATTTGTATTTCTTTTTACCTATTGGATTATTAGTGAAAACCAATACAAATATAAACTCTATACTTACGTTCGAGTTAGAAAACAATTATTTTTCAATTTTACTCGGATAATTCTTTTTTTTGTAAACAATCTTAAAATTAACTTACAATAATGTACGTATATAGTATACCGACACGAGATATTATCGCGCCCATAAAATCAACTAATAGAATAAAAATCACTCACCTCTTCCGGAGTGTAAGTGACTATCGGGATGTTATGTTCGACAATGTCCAACGATTTGCACATTAAATCGTCGATTCTGTTGATCGGATCTTCGAATTTGATCACCAACGGAACGGATATGTCCACCACGGCCGTTACGGTCTTCTCGGCGTTTTCCAAACTGTATTTGAAAATTCTGTTCGACGTCTGCGCATGTAAAAATAAACGTATAAAACGTTATGGACATAAAAAAAAACCCGTAAATATTTCGAGCTTTTCAAAATGGGAAAACAAAGTAATAAATTATTTACTTTGATTTTTACGTAAACATAAGTGACTTTTTCGACGCCGGATGAAATCACCGGCAGTTTCAAAATTCTTTGAATGGCCAAGAAAGGTGGCAAATTCTGCTTTTTCGTTGTCGTCGTCGTCGACGCCACCGCCATCGTAAGCGATTGAATCGGGAAAAACGAAAACGATTACGCGCGTCTATAACGTATTAAATAATATATACCATCCGACGGTCGGAAATACGAATTCGGTTTATTCGCGCGTATGTTGCTCGTTCGGCACCGCACGACTTAATGAGTCCGTATACGTTAGGCGATCGACTATTAAATGTTGTTAACACCTCGGGGGCGCGCGTGCGTGCGTTTGTGTTTTTTAGTTTACAGGTACGATATAATATCGTTCGTACACGTGTGTGCAGAGTTTACAGCGTAAACTACAGATACGTTTCACGACCTTTTGCCAGAGGTTATCTGCGGACAAGTCGAAACACACAAAATATCACGGAGATTCGTATTTATAACGACTAGAGAAAGTCAAATGGACACTGTACATTGGACCTAATCGATTGTACATATACGTACACGGTTTAATAAAAAAATAATAATAATTCGTATAAATTGACTATGCGATAGAATATTAAGTATAGGCAAGGTTATTGCATTGTATCGTGTATGTGTGTATGTGTGTGTGTGTATTATATATACATGAACGATAAATTCGAGTACAGTTCGAAAAATGTTTGTTCGACAGTTAAATTTAAACGCCAAGTGTCTTTACCGTGATTATTATGTAGAGTTGGCGAATTTGTAAATCGTATTTAACCAACCCGGGGCGTACATATTATATTCGCTGAACGCGCTTTATTCCATCGTTATACACATACGTAATATATATATGTGTGTGTGTGTGTGATATACGTATTTGTATATAAACGATGATTTAAGGCGGGTAACAGTGTATAATATACGTGGATACGGTCGATGTTGTTAACGGCGTTTCCTAAAATATTCCAAACAACACGTATCACGTATTATCTCGCGTTTGATTAAAACCCCGTCGCGATTCCGAAAAATATCCGCGAATTTTCGCCGAACCGTCTTATTATCGTTACTCGTCGTGTGACCTAAACGGTTTCCACATTTACCCGAGGGTCGGTATCGATAAAATACCGAAATATTACGCGAAGATATCTTGGTGTATATAACTTATAGTTATAAGTAACTTAGTATTTATAGTAAACTCTCCATATAGTTGTGGACGCAAAAACAGATTTTCTCTCTCGGCCCGAATAAATCGTCGTCGCGACGTCGTACATCGCGATGATCCGTTTCACGCGCGGACTAAAATCATTTTTTTAAAAGCCCGCGTTTCCGGAACGTTTCGGAATCTTCGATCGGAACTCATCTTCCTAATCCAAACGAAAACGTTTATTTCCATCCCCGTAAGCATAAAATGGCCGACCGTCTTCGTGTCGACATTATTACTTCGACACGTTGTAAACATTTTTTGAAAGTAATCGTTCACGCGAATCGATCAATTTGTAGCAACAATGGTATTACGACCGTAATAACGCGAATAACACGCGTCGCGTACATATCGTACAAACGTAAAACTGTTCGTCCGAATTGTGAAAATCGCGAATTCGCGGATATAAATAAACAACGGGGGCCGCGCGCCCGCGGATACAATATCGTTTAGGAACAACAGTTTTCGGCGTTATATTTGTTTCGCGAAAAAACGTTACGTACGCGGGAATGTAAAAATCAGAAAAGTATTCTTAAACATCGGAATACTTATTTGTTCGGAAAACATTGTACAGGATAAATAGTTCGTCGCGATTTACAAATCGAGAAAATCTTAGCTCCGACGTCTCGGCGTAAAACTTTAGACTTTTAGCCACTACACGTATTACAATTGGACAAAGTACCTACACATTATATGTAAACGTTGTCAATAGATTTTAGATACTCGTCGAAGAGTCGAGGTTTAATTTCAGTTAAGTTCAACGAACATATGGTACGTGAACAGACCTTCCTTTTTTACACGCGATTGTGAGATTTATCTGACGGTAGTTGCACGAATGTCTCGTTCGATAATATTCCTAAACATTAGTGAAAATATGTGTTTTGACGCCAAATAGAAGGTCGCTTTTTGAACTAGTCGTCTGACGATACGTAAATATTTTTTACCGAGTTAATTAATTCTGAACGAATATGTACGACCGTAAAATGCCGACCTCTAACGATTATCGTTTATTTGTCCAAGTATAATTTAAACGATGCAAAAAGGGTATAATAAATAAGTATAAATCGGAAAGTCCGAACACGTTGCGATAACCTAATTTAACTGATCGCGATAACATATATTGTAATCATTATTTGATTACGAAATTACGAAAATTGTTCGTAAAAAATGACTAGACATGTATTTCAATTTCGGACGATTTATAAACAGGCACGTAGCTAAATCCAGCCAAAACATTTTGTTAACCACTCCACTATATATATGTATTGTTAAAATATTCGAGTCTTCGAGTAGTATAGTTAAATCTCGATTAGTTGTCGAAACGTATTAAAATATTGCAGTAAAAGTGCGCTATGTTCCAAAAATTCAAAATCTAAAATTTGAAGAGCCGTTACAATATAATTACCCGCTCGCCGTACATAATTTGTATACAAACGTTGAATATTTTTGCAAGAGGAAGGGTCCGTATAAATATTGGCCATTAAATATCAATTTAGGCCGTGATTAGGCCTATTGTATAATCCTGACTACGTGACTATCTACAGAATACATATTATAGGTTCCGTTAAGGCGTTATTTCACGCGAATCGTTATTATTTTAGTAAATTGGCAAACGCGATAATAATATTATTATTATTCGTGTAATATACCGTAGATCGTTTATTCGCGTACTGTCGGATCTCAGTTACGTATGATCGAAGTACGACAATACATTTTGAGGCCCCTTAAGACAACTCGTGCACTCGCTCTCAATTTATCTAATTCACATTTTTAACGCGCATCGATTTATAAGGCGCGCAACTGTTTCCGGGTTTCACACATACATGGCGATAACGACACATGTGGTCGATAATTTTGACTACAGTTGTGTTTTTTTAAAGCTTGGACATCTAATAACAACAATCAATCATTGTACCAACACATATCGCAACGCAAACATATTTTTTCTAACGTTAAAATATGCCGAGTTTTGTATCAAACAAACAGCTGGAAGCTTTGCTTTTTTGCTTTAATTTGAAAAAAAAATGCAACCGAAGCACGTCGTTTGCTTGAGGAAGCCTTTTTTTTTTTTTTTACGAACCGGCAATACCCTCACTGGCCCGGTAAGCTTGAA